>WURS02080562.1:0-10209 GCA_011762765.2 Rhinocypha anisoptera
GGGGTAGTGCGGGAGTGTGGGTGGGGGGGGTCTAGGAAGTCGCCGTCGATGGGTGGGGATAGGGGGGCCTGGCGGAGTGAGAGGGAAAGGGAGTTTTTTTTTAGATCCTCTTGCGTGCAGCTGGCCGCTATCATCTATTCGTTTCATGTCCGATACCATTCTCGCTCCAAGCACGGCCGTGCGCGTACGCCGCCGTCGTGCGCTGTCGGTGTCTTCAGAGGAAGGTTCCTAGACTGTGATATACGTTAGTCTTCAATTGCCCCATAAGAAGTGTTAATCAAGTTTCCGGGATATCTATTCCATTCTAGTGAAGAAATTCCACGGGCAGGATAGTGATTTTCCATTAAAAATATATCAGACGAGCTTGGTTGGGAACTTTCAATGAACAGTCATGTATGACCCAGGGATTTTTTTTTCTTTTAGGGATATTGTGGTTGTCCAGTTAGTTCTGGTTGGGGGGAGAGCGCTGGGTAGTTCACCGGAGAGTCCCGGTTTCGAGTCCGTGCGGCGTCTCCGGTCCCTTTGGAGGATGTGATATTCTGGGTATCATATGTTTATTGGCTACGTTTTACTAGGTAACGTAAGAGGCTTAGGTAAATGAATTGGCCTCCATCATGATAGTGTGAATATGATAACGAAAAAATGACAAAAAGTGACCTGCATACTAATCTACGGGTTAGTTAGACTAAGGCTAATCCAAATACGCGTTTTAAATAGGGTGTTTTGGTATTTTCAACCTTATTCCCGTGGAAACCGCTGCATTGCTTCGTTTTATGGAGATTTTTTTTATTAGAACGAGTGCCATTCGTTTAATACGTGCCACGAACTTAAAGGTGTGCATTTTCTCCGCTTCAATGCCTATCTTGGTATTTGGGATATTTCTTAGACAATACGGATCTATTTCATCTTTTCCTGCACAGATTAACCATCTTTAATCAAGCAATAATTTCTCCTGGTAGCGGTTTGAATCGTGACAGAAAAACTTTCTCCTTATTCTCAAATATATTAAAAATATCGTTGATCGTATTATTATTCGTGAATAGTAATGGTGTGAATCACTTAACGGATCCATTGTTTTGTATTCCGAATTAATATTGGTGGCTTATCGTACGATAGGGGATCTCTCAGCTTAATTACGTTAGTTGAGCTAACACAAAACTCGCGATGAGGGAAAGTCGACTTAACCTACCGGTTTATTTGAAAGTGAGAAAAATTTTACGGTGCGTGGAATTTGCGTCAGCCCAAGGGCTATAATTTCCAAATAGGCGTTTTTGGCGTGCAATCCGAAGCATCTCTTCCTACGCGATTGCCGGGGCGCCGTTCTCATTCAACAGGTTATTTTTTCACGTGCGGGCACTTAACCTTTCCATCATTGAGAGATCTCCTTATTTCTTCCTCAAGTTGTAAACCATTTTCTATTTGCTAAACATTCGTAGGTTTCCGCATTAATCTGAATATCTATTTCACCGACAAACATTTTTGCTTCCTTGGACTCATATGAATAACATTTTATCTCGACCGCAGAATGCTCTACTACCAAATTTCTTGTAGGATACCATCTCCGTACTGTAATTTTATCATAGTTACGACCTTCAGATCTCATAAATAGAAAACAAATTATTTTTAGCCTGTACTCGAATCCCAGAGCTTTTAATAAAAAATAAAACATTCCGTTGTAAAAAATGCTCACGTTGAGATTATTAGTAGATAATAGTTTATGCAATAGAATGTAATGTTTATCATTTGATTGCCCACACACAGCACTAAGCAAATCACTGTTCCACAATGTAACAACAAATAATGAGGACGAAACACAAATCCATGACCTAAGTGGGGAATGAAAACCCACCTAGCCGGGATTCGAGCTCGAGACCTCTGAATCAAGGTGAACAAGAACATTACCCCGTCGCCACAGATAGTTTTTAAAAGATTTTTTAATTCGTAATATTAACGCCAACTGATTATTTCGTCAATTGTTAGTATAAATTAATTTTAAAAATATTTACAGTGAAAACCATTATTCGCTTCATAAATACGCTTAAAATATTGGGAAGTGTGTTGATTTTTATTTATCGATGACACCGGTAGACTGTCAAGGCCATCCCCTTTTTCAGGAGTCAATAATGTTAGACGTCTGGAGAAGACCCATTGTGCTCTCGAGAATATGAGACAGTTAAAACTTTTAATGGACCTTCCTCGCCATAAATCCACGAATCAACTTCATTCAAAACCAACATAAAGAAGAACCATGTATATCCCATGGATTTAGAATAATTCAAGAAATGCATTCGATGCGTTGAAGGAGATTCTTCCAACGGAATGAATAATGTGATAAGTCCCTTAACCCTCTTAAATGGAAATACCTCACTCTATTCTTTTGGAAAAAATTATGAATAGTACTATGTAAGAACTAAAATATATCAAAATAATTAGAGCAACTCGTCAATGAACTAGATTATTTGGGTTGTAAAAATTTAATTAATATTCTTCTTCTTGAAATTTAATACATATTTATATGTTTATTGAAAATTAATGGAAGAGACAATACAGGCACATAGCATAGTCATATAAGTACTTCGATTTATTTTGAGGTCCATCAGCATCAACAGAGCAACAAACTTTTGTAGATAAATGCCACATTATGCACACTTATACACGTCATATAAAATTTGCACGATTTCACTACACTTGGAGACTCCTTCTGGAATATCGTGAAAAAAATAATCGTTATCACAAGTGTTTTATCAGTCACGGGTAGGTATCCATTGCAGAATTTTAATCATTCATGCGAATAATTCGTCGATTCTAATGACCTACAATTTCTGGCTTGTCTGTTCATTTTATCTCTAAGATAAAAGTATTGTGCTTGAATTTCTTCGTAATTTCTCTCTCCCTTCATTTTACTTTATGCCAATCCCTTAATTTCTTACCTACGTTTCGCTTTCAAAACATGCTACCTCTTTATATTTCCTCCATTTTCTTTTCCTCTCAGTATTTCCTCCATCAGCCTGCTATTCTCTCGTACCTTGCTCAAAAACTCTTCATTTATCGACATGCCATTTCGTTATTCTTTCTCCATCTTACTCCAAACTCACGCAACAAAGGCGTTCAGTCTAAGTCCATCCAACCTCCTTGAAGAACAGGTTTCGGAACCATATTATGGTATAATGATGGTGGATCTACCGGTTAACGTAAATTTTTGATTAACTCCAAAAGACCCGCCTAATTTGTAAGCTGATGCTACCCAAATAAGTAATTTTTTTTCTATCTGTTCCAATCTATGCTTTCCTGGTCTTGCATTTATATTTGCTTTCCTACTTCCCGACATTACTCATTTTTCATTCCGTATTTTTTTTTCTTTCGCCGAGCCTTATTTCTTCACGCTAAACTTCCTACATTGGTCCTGTGAAGCTCGAAAATATCTGCAGTTGTTTGTCTGAACGACTGACTAGGGTTTGGTCATCTGCGAACTTGATTTGACGAGTTCCCCACCCATTTTTAAACCTGACTCTTTTAACATCTCCTGCGAAATCAATTTAAAAAGCACAGGTGACAGCAAACATTCTTGTACTACTCCCCTGCCTAACGGGGTCCATCTAGGATCTCCGTCTTCTACCCATTGTTTCAATGCCGTGGTCATATGGTATAGTCTACATCATAGCTTTCAGATTTTTTTTTGCGTCTGTACTTAAAATATCCCTCATAGATTCCTTACTTATAAATACTAATCTCCCCTTACATGTCTCTCGGAAATATTCAGTATCCTCCAAAATAACACCCAAATAACAGAATTGACCTATCTGATCCAAATAATGCTCTCTCTTTTGATACATAAAGTTTGTCTTTTATTTTGTGATAATTGCATCACTGTCTTATTACGGTGTCACTTTGATATCGTAAGCCTCTAACCTAAACCATAAAGAATTCATTAGGAGTTGCCGACCTTTGAGAGTTATATAATAAATAACATACACTTAGCAATTCCACATAAGAAATTTATTGACGACCCTGGTTTCGACTTATCGACTCTTCAGGTGAAGATGACTGGATAAATCGTTTGACACGGCATGATAAGAAGTAGGATAAGTACTGGATAAGAAAAAGGATTGTGATCATCTGCAATCTGACTGATATAAAGAAGAATAGCTTTCAACCAACCTTCAAACCTGTCCCTGACACTTCCCATGCCTCTAACTACGAGGCATTTCAATAAAAAGTGTTGATAAAATTTTATTCCCATCACTTATCATGTAAAATTGTATTTTTTCATATTTTGTTATCTTATTTAATGTGTATATAGTACAGGTTTCATTTATTTGACCCCAGTAATGAGTCGGCGGTAACCGCGGAAGCCCCTGCATCTCTCGCTTCCAGGTATGACACTCGCCACCTAGTGACCTGTGTCTCTTACGAGTAGTTGTTAAGGGTCAATTTTCATCAAGGACCGCAGTCTCTTTTGCAATAATTGAGGAACAGTACAAATATCGTCTGACCTATACCGTTAGATCTTTCTGGCAGGGTTTACCCATCCAGATACTATGATCATTGCTCTGGTTAGTAGAGGTCTTGGGGTCATCGTTTGTCGTAGACATTATATCCCGTAGTAGGCTATTTTACATTCTACCGAATCTTGTACGGCGAAAATTATTTTAATACCACTCATGAACGACAGAAGGATGAAATGGAAAAATTTCATAGTTGAAATAAACCGGATATCGCCTATTTATCTCAGCTCTAATATGCTTAGTTTTAACTTGATTTCGAATGCCGATCCTAGTCTTTTTCGGGTATTCCAACTTAATATCACGAGAGAATGATCACTCTTACCTATAAACATGAAACCTTTTCACTTATGTGGATACGAAAGTCAAAACGTGTAAAATTGTGGTTTTATAACAGTGGAAAAATTCAGTTTAATATCTTCCTCAAATGGGTTCAAACGTAGTGGTAATACTCGCATTCCCGTAGATCCCATGGAGTGTAAAATCCTGTGTTAGGAGACAATTCCATTTTACTAGTTGGACTGTTTTTCAAGCCCGATATCCAGAAAGGCCACAGGAACTGGATTTGGCTGGGGTAGCCGAAAATAATTACTCCGACGTGAACACGAGTATTCTAATAATTTCATATGTACTTATGTTGCGTTCTAGTAAACCATATACTCTTAATGAAAGTGCACGATTTTTACTTGTTTTATGATCATGGTGTTTTAAAATTTCAAATTCTTACGTGAAATCACTTGCCTCTTTCTGAAAGCCTGTTCGCAGTGTTTATGAAATGTAAATGCCTGTAAATATGAGTATCTCTCGTGAAATACTCTTTACGATATCAAAAAGGAGATTCTTAAATAATATGGGCATAATTAATTCGTTTTAAAGCCTAATTTCTGCCTCCTTACAGGTTTCGAATGAACTTTTTAAACTCTGTATTATGTATTATTAGGGACTTCAAAGTTTCTTAAATTTTGTAACACCCTAATTGTTTTCAGTGTTTAAATAATAGTCATCTACATCTTTCCATGCAACCCAAAATAGTAATTCTCTCCTTCCCCTGCTTCACCCCACTGCCGCTTTACACTTCAATATTTTTTCCAATCACTTCGCCTGCCAGTTTTGAATACCCTTGTGTATTTTATCGTGGTTTAATGGTTGATTTAACTTTAATAATTTAATTTCTCTCCATCCATTTTACTTTTAAAAGCCTTTTCTAGACCCACATTCTTATAAAGACCTTCATTAAGCGTTCGTTCCTATTTCCTCAGCAACCAGATTTCCCACCAAAAAGAATCCTACGTCTCATATTACAACTAACACTTATCATTTCGAATTCGGACGCTAGATCAGTTGGAAAGAGCAGTTACAGCAGCAGGAGCGGATGCTTTCCCGGCGTATGGTATTGGTTAAGGTCGTTCCGGTGATTCACCGGGTCACACTCTGCATCTCTACCGACGTTTCGATGGAGGACTCGCCCATCGAAACGTCGGCAGAAATACAGTGTCACCCTTGTGGAGTACCCGAACAAACTTCACTAGTTACGGCAGCATTTAGTTTATAGCCACTTAATTAAAGAAGTGAAAACTTAGTTATTCATTAAATGATATATTCGTAAAATAGCATTTATTTATAAAGAAAATTCAAAATATCTATCATAAAAAACCGATAACTAATTGTTAAAGGAAGTGAAAAAATAGACGAATAATTGGAAGATTGCGTTTGCTTTGGCAACCGCTTGAGGTGTTTCTGATTATTTGCTACCGTGCATTAAAAATATACCAAATTGCAAAATGGGTGGGATAGGAAAGACAATATTTAAAACTATGAAAACCGTCACCAAATCATCAGTATATTGTCAGGATGAAGCCATAGGATTTACGGTTTAAAGGTGTTACCCAAGCGTATATGAAGGATTGACTATTAAAAATATCGATAACAACAGAAATAAAACTTTGCGTTCCACACGAAATATAAATTTATGACTCAACTAGTTTCACTAGGGAAGATGCTACAGTGTAGTGAAACTAGTTGAGTCATAAATTTATATTTCGTGTAAAACGCAAAATTTTATTTCTGTTGATATCAACATTGATTTCCACAAAGTCTCGGCCTGAACCATTTCCCGAATTAAAAATATCCCTGTATCAAATCGGATTTAGTCACTTGTCAACCTGTCAGGAATCCGCAGGTCACATTGTTAATGGTTATTACCAAAAATTCTTATTTTAGTAGCGAATTGAAAAACAAAACTGAATTTGAACAATCTTTTGAGATTGAATTGAAATGTAGTTATAATGCCTGTCGCTATTATATGCGAAGTATGCACGAGAATTGTTAGTTACTTTCCATGGTATAAGTTTATCGTTAGATTTTAAAAGAAAAACCCTATTTTTTATTTCTCTCAAATTAGGCATCACATCAAGCTGTTTACAGTAAAGTGTTGTTGTACAGCTGATGTCATAGGAGTAAAAAGGAGAAAGCAGTTACAATACCCAAGAAGCCTGAAAGATAGACAGACCTCGTATTTGCAGAAATAAATATTCATTCTGTGGTCAAAGTAGGCAGTAAAATATTTTAGTAGTAGTAATAGTAGAAATTTTGGAATTCTTATATTCATGTGTATTGAAAGACACCGTGGTTTTAACTGTTAAATACGATGGCAGTTCTGACTCTTCCATTTTGATTCTCTGATTACTCGAATACACAAAATTCACGGATGATAATGCCGATAATGATAGTGATTTGGCAGTTAAAATTTTCAATTGATTGTTTAATCTCCACTTGGCGCGGAGATATGGCCCCCTTTCCTCGCGAATTTCCCAAAATAAACAGTGATGCAAGTTCCTGCAAGTGTCGTTATAGTTTGCTCTGCGCTCTTGTGCGGCGTTACGAGATTTCAGGACGAAATTCTGCTAAGAGTAAGCGTCAAGTTTGCGTTTCACGAAACCTCGCTAATAGTTTTAACACGCAGTCGTAAAACGCGTACAGTGAGTAATTGATCTCAGAAACTTTCCCGAAAGCTTTTCCAAGCTTAGAATAAAAATAAACGTACATTAACATGAAATAACATAACAACAGTAGTGGTCACTGTTTGATCTCATTCATTTTGGGCCGCTAAATGGTTTAGTTCATCCCATTCCTTCGTGGACAATTTTTAGTGCCAGCCCAGGGTGAGAAAAAAAAAGCAAACAGTGAACTCAAGCTAACCTGATTGATTAACTAAATTATAACCTCTTAATTTTATATGAGAGCATTTAAGATATTTCACAATATCTTTACAGAATTTCCAGTGCAGGTATAATCTGTTATGGCCTACACCAGATAATTTTTAAGTGGATGCATTTTAATTTTGAATTAAACCATTTGAGAAGGTGGTAACATTTCATAATTAATGCGACTCGGAAAACAGCGGCATCTATTTGCTGCTATAGCCACAGAAATAAAAGCAATGCATTTTTATATTATTTTATATTTTTACCGCTGCTTATCCCTTTGGATCATACAATTTCGAGGACGAGTGAAACGGACCAATCCTCTACACTCACCGATATTTTATAGTTTGCTGGTCGAATTTGTACAGACGTGAATGTAATTTCATTTCGTCGATTTCACTACTTGTGCTATTAGGAACTTTATTTTTAGCCCAAGGGCAAAAGCGAACAGTAGGACGATTGTTATAACGTTCGAATACTTTCTTCGATTCGTAAGCTGCGCTTTAACTCGGTTAAAAGTCTTCCTCGAATTGGACACTTCATTACGAAAGGCATTTTTGTTTGTATACGCTCAAAAAAATCGTCCAAATAGAGATGGGTGATTTAAAAGGAATGTATCGATTCGAATCGTATTGTGTGAATCGATTCGCTCGAAAAATCGGATCCTCTAGATCAATTCGAATCCCATCATGTGAATCGATTCGAATCGGAATCGTGATTTAATCGAAACTGAATCGGAATCATAACTGAATCGGAATCAGGTCTCAAATCGAATCGGAAAGGAAAAGAATCGAATCAGAAAGGAAACGCATCGAATCGGAAAGGAAACAAATCAAATCGGAATCGGATCACAATAATTGATTCAAAATAATCGGGAATCGTATTAAAATAATCGATTTCAGATTGAATCGAATCGGAATCGCCCATTTCTACCTCCAAATAATGTCAATAATTAGGAAAATGTGATACCCTGGCACGCGAGCATTCATTCCAACTCCAAATGCACAGCCAATACTTTTTCCTTATTCTTTTGATCCGTTCTGATATTCAAATAGGGTACCCCGTTTGAAAAGCAAGATATATCCTCAAACTTTTAAATGGGGACTTGGAAAGATTATTAGAACGAGTATTAATTTTCTATTGCGCTCGCTATGCATAGCAGCTAGTGAAATAAGTAGGGATAGGGTCGAATCCACTTTTTTCCTCGAATCCGAATCTGGGTTCGAATCGAATCGTGAATCTCCTATCGTATCCGGATCCGAAATACGAATCTGCACTAATTGGAGAACTTGAAGGAGATTCTCGAAGGAGTTGAATTGCTTGCACACCGAAAATATCGCAGAAAAGCCTTTGATTCAGTGTTTTTGTAGGAACCGTTAGGCGTACAATACTTGCGTGCAATGCCTTACTTTTTAAGGTTAATTTAGTATGTATTATTTAGTTTAGATTTTTATTGGTACGATGCACATCACAAGGTGATGATGCCGTAATATGGCCGAAGGTGGAGTACTAATTAAAATCTGTAGAAAAAAATGATTGTGTTTTGATATTAATGCCGTGAAAATAATAATGTATTACTTTCAATTGAGAATATTTTTAAAATAGACAATGAAGTTTTACAAATTCATAATTTTTTTTACGGAGTTCATTTCTTTTTCCAGAATTATTCCTCTTTTCTATAGTTACTTCTTATGTAGAAAATATTTTGCGATTTTAGAGAAATAATAACTATGTTTATAATGAAAATTGTGTAAAATAAGCTTTATATAGGAGTAGCATTATTAAATAAGCGGATAGCCAAGCTCTACTCTCGAAATTATAATAATAAAATAACTTTTTTCGTGGATTTCTTGCGGAAATATTTCTCCCGGAATATCTGGCCGACCCCTGCCCCATTTCGGCCGGTTAATCGAGGTTTTACTGTAATTAAAGCCTGCGTAAGGAATTGACAAAACCACATTCGCAACTATTATATTACATGACTTTTTCCATATTACGAATTTCCACTGTTATTAAAAGGCGAATTTCAGTTTTGCTTATTGCTATTAGAATGGTTATGTATGTTAATTCATTAATGCACAACTAACATTATTTCCTCGCTTCACCACGTAAAAGGTGCAAAAGAGAATATTGCGTTTATCAGTCCACTTGTTGCGTTTATCACTAAAAATTGAAGTGAAAAGTTGTAGGGAGCTAAAGCTTCCTAAAAATATGCTTGACTTAATTCTTCTGTGATTGACGTAACGGGAAAAACATTTCACTTTAAAAATGTACGACTAACAGTTCGTATAACTCAGTCCAATTTGTACAGTGCGTTAATGGGCTTATTCTTAAGATTTCCTTGACTTATTTTAAATCTTGTAGTTTGAAATGACCGAAGAATGCTATGGACAAAGCGCAGCCGACGAGAGGCCAAATGACTTGAGCGAGGATAAATGAACGGCACGAAAGTATAGACGTATACAATGAGGCATAAATCAATTTTTAGTTCGTGCCGGGAATGG
>WURS02080573.1:0-10209 GCA_011762765.2 Rhinocypha anisoptera
GACTTGTATCATGTGCATGTGAATGTATGGTGGTGGCTCACCCCCTGCCACACGCCCTTGTGGCGGCTTGCAGAGTAGTAGATGTAGATTCATTTTAACGCTATGATTGTTCAATTGAAATACAGAAAAAGATTATATGTACGATATACATACTATGTCTAGCAGAATAAAACAGAATCCTTCACCTATTTTAGGTCAAAAATGAGTCTAAATTTTATTTTACCTAACGGATTTCCAGTTTACAAATTGACTCGTGAAGACTACAATATGGTTCATGAGTCACTAGAAGATATGAGAAGTATGACTGTGAACAGAAGATTCATCGGTACTTTTTCCCTTTGCGAGATTGACCCCGTTACATTAAAGATAGAATTTATTGCCGACATCTGTCTTATCACCAACGATTATTGACAGTATTTTTTGGTAATTAAAAAATTCTCATCGATAACATTGTATCGAAACGGCAAAACGATTTAAATCTTTGGTTTTCTTTCGAAAACTGTTTGGAGTCACTTTCATACCCCATACTTACTGACATTCCAATCCGTCTAGGTCGATCTTGGCGGGTAAAATCAGCTTGTTATCCTGTTCCTTCTCGAGTTCCGACAGCGGCCTCACTTCCTTGAGCGCGTAACGAAGTAGTTGGTAAATATGGCAGCTGCACACCAGAGGGTTGCCTCCCAGAAGTATGGTGGCGTGACCGTAGAGTTTGTCAATGTTGCAACCCTTCGGGACGTCCTCCATCTATAAAGGGATATTTCAGTATTTGGTAGCAGCCTTTTTCATTGAGGTCCAGATCTATGCTTTGCAGGCACGTAGCTAAAGCTTTGGAATAACTGGTAGAACAATATCATGACCATTTGCGAGCGCTCCAAACTGACCGAAAAATGCTGGCACATTTCATCCATTGATATTTTTGAAATTCTAAATGCTTTTCCGTGAAAATTATTTTCGTAGTAACTAAATATCCATCGGTGCCCGTAAGGATACATGCCTGGTGTGTATCCTTACGGGCACCCATGGGTTGGGCAATACAAAATCAGCGGGGGCGCATCATAATTTAAAAGGCCAAACTTAAATAGAACTCAAATATAAGAGTAACTTATTTCGATAAAATATTCCATTATTTCGTATGCTCCGAAAGCTTATCTCTGTAATCAAACCTATTTTACAACCTTACTGAAGTGATTAATTAGTTTATTGCCCATTTCTTTCGCCTGTAAAACTCTCTCTCTCTCTCTCTCTCACCCTTTGAAAAATGAAAATGTTTAAGGAATATTAGTTCACCTATAAGAAAAAGAAAAAGTAATGAAACAAGTATTACGTGAAATAAATAAAAGTTGAAACATTATTGAAACAATATGAAATATAATAATTAATTATTGGTAAGTATTCAGACAATTTAGGAATATATGTATAATATTACGGAGGGATAAAGTGTAGTGGAGAAAAAAATCAGTTGTACAGCCATAAGACCGAGAATGAAGCTTTTAAATAACACGGAGGAATTAATAGAGCGATGAAAAGTTTTATGTACTGAACTTGAGACAATGGTTGGAAAAAAAACCTCGGCAGTGGATGCAGTGAGAATCCAAGATATGGGTAAAAGAAGAGGGAATTGATACATTTCTGGACATAGTGAAATGTTGATCATGTTTTCGCCTTATCTGGATTGTCAGTGTCCTTTATTTCGTGCAAATTCGCAGACGCTTTTTTAATTTTAAAGGTTTTTCCGATATCTTGAGTGACGTAGAGTGTCACGTGGTTGGAGACCTTTGGACGTCTTTGGTTCGTACCATGGCAGGGGGGAGTTCAACGCCGGAGATCTGATTATGCCGAAGGTCCACGGTGAGACGGTGCCACTCAGCGAACTGGTAGTAGGAGACCTTGTCGATGAAGTACTTGTTGGGTAAGCCTATTTTCAGAAACATGCCTGGGTCGATCCCGTTGGAGAACAAGAGGTCCTGATGCCAGAGGAACTTGATTCTGTTGTACCTAAGGTCAAGGTGTCGTAGGCTGTGGAGGTCGTGCCTCCAATCCAACGGGATCATCTCGATCTCGTTGTGGTGCAACAGGAGGACCTGGAACAGAAAGAGGAAGAAGGAGGTGTAAGGAGTCAAGGAATACAGAGAGCGTGGATACTAGGGGGGAAGCGTGGAGTAATACAAGTGGAGCCGAACTCAAAACATTAACGAAAACTCCATATGACCCTAATTAAGTGACAGTAATGCATGAAACTAAATTTATGGTTGGTTTAGTTTCAATTAGTTTCACTTCACTTTGTGACGAAGGAAGGACGTCAACTCATAAAACTGTAATAGATCATGATGAAAGAGTGCCTATTATAAGAGTACTATTGAGAAATAGGAGCGCCTTCCCATTGGCCGGGTGGGACATTAAAATAATCGACTCAGGAATCAAAACTCTTATATGATACCGTAAGTTACTTTCCTGGATCACGGCCATCAAAAACTACAATCGTTCCCTTCTGATCAGAAAGATGGAAAATAATAGTTTTGTCTGAATTAAAAATAGACATAAGGGTTTTGGGGAGGATAGGTGGTTTCAGAGAGAAATCCTGATAAAAATACCCCGTGGGTTAAGGAGTACGCGATTTGATACGTAATGTATACAAAAAAACCATAAGCATCTTACAGTTAAATCAACTTAAATGTACTTCGATCATATTACATTACGGTATCTACAACTGACTAATAATAAATTACTCGTATTATTGAGCAGATGTAGGCCCATGTTCTCATTAAATTGTAACGAGATAAATAAATATGTAAACTGTTTATAAGAAATATTTTTTTTATAAAACTAGATTGTTTGAATATGTTACATGGTAGCGTAATGAAAATTTTCTCTTTACATTGCATATTAGAATATTTTGATATATTTTTCAATTAGATTGGAGTACGAGGGGCAATTTTCTTTCCATTTAGAGAGGCACGCGATCGAAAAATTTGGAGACCACTATCCTAGATGACGAAAATATTGGCAGAAAGCACAATGAACTTAAAGTTGATTATACCCACATTCAGGCCGAACTTAAGTAATAAGTTCCGACTATAGTTTCGGGAAGAGATGAAACATTTTAATGAGGGTATTTAATAATACGAGTAATCGTATAACCGGTACCAATGGATATGGTACTTTTATGGCCCATCGTTGAAAAGTTAAAATTCCTGCGGAAATACTCGCCTCTAAACTCTTGAAATGGGAGAGTCGCGATGCGAAACCCCAAATCTTCATCGAGTAGTTGAAAGTCGGCTTGCTGTCATTGAAACTAATCATGTTTCTTGACAAATCCAGCATTTTAACGGATAAATTGTCCAAAATATTCTTCATGCCGAAGGCTACGTGGTAAAAATCGTAGAATGACCTGATGTTGTTGCTGGACAGATCCAAGTACTCCAGGGTCACCGTGGTGTTTGGATCATTCGATACTTCTGAACGAAGCAACTCGCAGAAATCGTTCGAAACGAGTTCTTCAGACAGAAAAACGCACTGCCGAGCTTTCTCCCAAGTTTGGGTAGACGTGTCGATCTGGTTGTTCGATAATTCGATGGACCTTATCTTTCCGCTATTGAAAATCATGATGCCGATATGCTGAAGAAGGTTGTGAGAAACGTCCAAGAACTGTAAGGCCAGCATATGCTTGAAAATGTTCGCCGATAAGTTTGTGAGTTTATTGTGAGCCAAGTTTAAGGTGACAACACCCGGTAGAGTAAGTGGCGGTATTTTCTCTAACCTATTTGCCGAAAGACTTACTGTCTTCAACCGTGTGCTTCTATTGAAAGGCAAAAATATTTCTCCTGTCAAATGTTTCAAACGATTGTTGTCCAAATGGATACTATTCAGAAGGCCATTGCTGAGAAAAGTATTCCCTCCCAAAGATTCTAGCTTGTTATCTGACATATTGAAAAATTTTAACTCACTGGCATATTTGAGTAGAACTTCTGGCCAATTGTTTAAAGAATTGTTCGATAGAATTATTTCTAATAATTGTTTGTTAGCTTGAAACAAATTCGAACTTATATTCTTCAGGCTGTTGAAAGACAGGTCCACGTATTTTAAGTTGGGATTATTGTGGAACATCTTATCTGGAAGTGAAGTCAAAGCATTTCTTCGGAGATTCAATGTCGTAAGTAACAGGTTGTTGGCAAAAAGGTCCTCATCTAAGGATGAAGTGATGTTATATCCACCGTTATTTGTGCAATTCTCACGCAGTTTCTCATTGTGAGAAGGAGATGCGCAAAACTGTTCGAATGTGAATACATCGGTCCCGATGAGGTTGTCGTTTGCGAAGAACGTCGTCAACCTCCATGCCCCGACCAGGAGCCTCGGATGTAACGAACGTAGTTTGTTTCCATTGACTTGGAACCAGGATAATGACGTGAATCCGTGGAAGCATTCCGGGTCTAAGTACGTCAATTCGTTGTGGCTCAGATACAATATTGTTAGTTCCGACCGATTGCAAAGACTTTTAGGCAGCCTCGTCAGTCTGTTGTCGCTCGCGTCTAATTGGTTCAGAATCCTCACTGATCTGAATATATCGTCTTCCAGTATTTCGAGATCATTTTCCGTCACGCTGAAACTCGTGATTACTGAAGATCCTATCAGGTCTACGGGAATGGTCTTGAGACTCATTACTCTGAATCTCAACTGTCGGATCGAAGCGTGGCCGGAGATAAGACCGCGAGGGATTTCCCCGGCGCTCGAACGTTCCAGGCTGAACTCCACCAGGCCGCGGGAAACCGTGGCCAGGAGGTCGGGGTCGATTCTCTTCAGGCCGGAGCAGAAGATTCCCAAGGCGGTGAGGGAGTCGAGGCCGGACAGGTGTCTCCCTTCCAGCTGGAAGTCTGTGAGCTGCTCGCAGTGGATATACAGCCTCCGGATGGCGAAAGGACGGACGTAACGACGGGTTTGGGTCGAGTTGCTGACTCGTTTGAAGTGGAAGAGGGAAGCGTAGCCGTCTGCAGGCAGGGGGCAGGAGTGCACGCTGATGGTGATGTCCACTATCTCCCACGTATCGAACCAGTCTAGCGAGAGGTACCGGAAGGGATTGCCCGTGTACTGCGGGTCGCATACGACCGTGACTATCATGGGCTTCATTTGGTGTTGGTAGATTATCTCCACTTCTCCCTTACACCGGATGCTATATTCCATCTTGCTGACGACGCACACGCATCGCTGCCCGAGGTCGCAGTAAGCGCTACTCTTCGGTACGTTCAGGCCTGGAACGGAGAAAGAATTCTCGCAGCACCAAGTCGAGCGCAGACAAATGATCACCAATAACAAATGCCGGAGAACATGTCGCCGAGACATTTCTCGCATATTCAGACCACTACACAAAGCCTATGGAAATGTCTGTCCCGCACTGTCTTTCTTCCCCGTCTGCTTTCGTGGTGAACCTGCAACGATTGGAAATTTCAATTAGTGCGTGGATTTCCGCGGCGTTGATCAGATGATCTCGGCTTCATCGTGTGCTTCGTCCGCGTTTGTTGGCGTAGGGTGACAACGGTTTCTCCAGTGCAATCCTGCCAGCGTCGTCAGGTCGCGAAGTATCGAGATGCTGTTTGGTCGGCATTATATAGGGCTCGCCGTGCTGGTGCCGCGCTGTGATTGATCGGAATGGATTATCCTTTTCCTTGTCTTTTGAGTACCTTGCTCCTGCGGAAAACCTGCAGAGCCATGGGGACACGCATGAAAGAACATCAAAGGGCGACCCAGAACATGCAGTTTAGATTATCATCTATTTCGGAGCATGCCTGGCGCGAAACTGGACATGGTATAAAATTCGAGGAGACCAAAATAATATCAAAGGAGAGCCGTTATTATTCTAGGCTCATTAGGGAAACCATATATATATGTAAAACGCCCACAAATCTCAACAGAGACGATTGCTACCCGCTGAACACGGCTAGGAAAGTGATAATCAATTACGACCAATCACAGCGCTGCTCCAGCACGGCCAGCCCTCTGTAAGACCAACCATACAGCATCTCGATACTTCGACCTGAAGACGCTAGCAGGATGGCTGCCTAAACCGTTGTCATCCTTCTCCAACAAACGCGGACACAGCACCCCAAAATGCCGAAGCATCTGGAAATTTCAATGTTAGTCATTAGTAAAATCTTTTCGCAACCCGAATTTATTTGAATTATCGGGATAATAAGCATAAGATCTAATTCATAGAAAACACTTTGTCTTGATCTCTTCTGTAATTTTATGGTGCAGACAATGATAATTCTGTCGTGAAAGTTGTAAAAAAAACGAAATTGTCAAACAGGAGGCATTGAACAGAAAAATATGGGAGGAGTTTAAAAACTCGCTCAATCGATGCGAAAATCTGATTTTGAAGTTGATTTAAATCTTAACGCTAAAAAAATATACGTTTTTCAATTAAATGGACTATTTTTCGTTATTTTTGGTTACTTGCTTCATCAAAAGACTGAAAATAGTTTTTTTTCACCTTACATACTATTCCTACCTCATCACAGAGGAGACTGACTATGTGTTATGAATGTGACTGTGCTCTTGTCGTCAGGAAGCTCCTGAAGAACTGTGAAAATCCTGGCAGGTGCACGATATAATAGAGCCATTATTAGTTATCTTGAATCTGTCCCGAGTTTGCACTCTGATATATTGGCTATATTTTAAAAGTTTTAATAGAAACTGTTTTTTGAGGAAAATTGCAACCCAACGACTTCCAAGACCTCTGGTCATTCAGATTTTAATAATTAACTTCAATATCTAATATATATTCCACTAAAGTAAAGAAATATAACTATTCTGCAGTACAATCATTCAAATATACATTCTCAAGGGTGTAATCGTATATCAAACCAATCCTATTACCACTAATTGCAGGAGAAGAAAAATTCTCTCTTCCTTTTGAAATAAACAAAAGTCACGATTCTAGTGGTCCGGATGCACGGTGTGTGGAACTTATTAAGAGATTAAGTACATTCGTACCATATATAAGGCAATTATTCGCATTTATAGTGTATCAATTATGGTATTTTGGTATAGCTCTTCCGGCGAAGAAAATCAATCACCGTTCCTATACCTATTTAAAAAGCCAAATCGTTAGATAATTTACTACATTAAACCATTAAGTCTGTCTTGTATTATATGTTAACTCAAGGAACATTTGATTGAGGATTACTAGGATATTATGAGTTGAGTAATTGATTCATAGAAAAGCTGTAGTAACAATGAAGTGGTTTCGCGACCTTAATAGAGCTGGGGGATGTAGGGACAAGGAGCTCTCTCTCGCGAGCGGGTGGTTAGGGGTTGGGGTTTAAGTGAAGTGCAGTGAGATAGGGGAACCCCCTATAGTTATTAAAACATCATCAAATACATAAAAAAGAGTCATAGATGGTTCTTTTCCTGAAAAACTCCAGAACAAATCAAGTCATTCCCTGAGGTGCAACTAAGGAATAAGAAGGCAACAAGGAGAGTCTGTCAGAACACCATGCTTTATGACTCTCCAGAAAATAATAAAATTTAAAATCAGTGAGCAGGAAGACACTTCATAATGCCAGAGAAAGAGTAAAGTCTTGGAAGACTTAAACCCCCAAATCAACAAAAGAAAAGACCGGTACACCAAGTTTTAATAAAGTCTTGAATTTTCAACCATTATTTTAATCTATTATTATATCATTGTGGTAAATTAAATCAGTTGATAAATTTTCCCAAAAATATTATTAATAATTAGTGAAAGAAGGGAAAAGTAAAGGAAGACAAGTAATTAACTGTAGCGAGGGGCGACTGATAAGGCGAAGGAGTGGTGTGCTTTAGAAGAGAGCAATGAAAGTGCAAATGTAAAAGTTACGGATTCTGAGATAAATTCAAATATTCGATCTTTACTCTTAGAGATAAGTCAGGAAAGACATTAATTAATAGGTATAAGCTAATGGGAACTGGAAAAAAACAAATAGAGGAACGATGTTGTAGAGAAAATGGGCCACTACGTCTCAATTTATAAAGAGATTTGTATGACGTAGAGAGGGGTTAAACGACTGCCGTACAAATCTTTGTCGCGATTAGATTACGTATCCAAAATCTAATTTTCCTCACAAGAAACAATGAAGAAGACGTAGATATAAATTGATCACAAATAATTACTTATGTTTAGCATTTACCATTCTATCTTTCATAATTTTTTCAACTGAAACTATATTTTAACATAATCATCGGTTTTCAATCAGAAGAGTAATTTGTAACAGCTATCCACGCCGTCTTGCCGCACACCATGCTCTGCATAGCGCTTCCTAGGAGTTAGCGCTTCCTAACTCACATTCTTCATTGTTCTGTCTCTCTCACGCAATCTGTTTCTTTCTTCCAATTCAGCAACGGTTCTTCAAAGTATTTATTTATTGATATTTATTTACAAAAGCCGGCCGGGTTAGCTCGCTCGACGGTTGAGGGTTTGAGTCCCATCCAGGCTATGGTTGTTGTGTTTGTCCAATTATCTATGATATGACGAGGTGTGAAGTGACCATACCAGTATTCAACGCAGGTCAGAAACGCCTACGCCCATCTTAGATTGTATCCTCGCGCACCCATTATCTCTCTGCCTATCCTTCTCCTTCTCCGCCTTACAAAAACATCCCTCCCGTCTCCTTCCACTCCGTTCGGCTTCGCTGTTAATGGTTAGAAATTGCTGTAAAACACGAGTATTTTTGGTATTCTGTTAGTTGAAAATATATGTGCTTCTACATCATTTAATCTGCTTTGTCTGTTCTTTCTGTTATTTGTCGCAATTATTTGACTCTGTGCTTTTTCTGGAACAATTCAAATAAAAAAATTAATTAGTAGTCCTGTCATGTTTTAAAAACTCCAAAAATTACTCCAGTCGATGATGTTATGTAGACCGTGATTTTCACTTGCTCACGGGGTTACCAAATCAAAACACCTCGTAGCCACTCACCGTTAAAAAATATTCCCTGTCGTATATTTCCGGCATTTTCGGGAGCTGCGTCCGCGTATTTTGGCTTGGGTTGACAACAGTTTCGCTAGCCTCTCTGTCGAAGTTCATTGGCAATTCCCATATTTCTATGTGCTCTCTGGTGAGTCTAGTATTATAGTGGCTTTCCTTAGATATTATTTTCGCCTCCTAGAATTTTATGCCATACCACGGCACCAGTACGGCCAACCCTATATAAGATGACGAAAATAGGTCACTGACCTGTTTCTGGATTGGATTGGAAAACTGGATTTTCTATGTTATGAAAAAATACATCTCTTGTACCATGTACTGTTATCCTAAATGTGTGTAAACACAAATGGAAAAAGTTAACGTATTTTTTAACTTGAACTGAACTTACTTGTTGGCACTTCCACCTGAAGACGCTATCAGGATGGCTAGCGAAACTGTTGTCAACCCAAGCCAACATACGGGGACCCGAAAATTAGTATCTGGAGAGTATCTGAACAACTCCGTGGAAACCTTCGCACTAATTTCATTCCCTGTCATAGTTGTTATGATCAACGTAGCAAGACAACGATTTTATTGGAGGAAAAGGTTGGGGGGTTGAAATAAAGTTAAATAATGAAATAATATTTTAAATATTAAAATTATTAAAATTAAAATATTAAAATTATTAAAATTAAAATATTAGAATTATTTAAATTAAAATATTAAAAATTAAAATAAATTAAATTTACTGTTTAACTTTGAGACAAAACTTCAGGGAAGAGGACAGATACATAGTACAAACCCATTGCTTCTACAATATATTATAACGTAGGCATAAAATCAGAGAGGCTGAAAAAGGGAGTTATTTCTAAAATGCCATTTTTCCACGAACGATTAGAGGACAAAATAATTAAACTTACGAATTGCGTATTTAGGAGTATTATGGTGTACTCCGGACTTTATGATGATTGGAACATTGGATAAAATTGTCATCTCCTCATTATTATAAAATAATTAGAATACGGAATGCGTTACGACGATAATTGGAGTGGAGGTGGACGATAGGTTGAGTATTTTGTAGGTAGCTTTCACGCGCGTGTACATGTGCTTACATTTTTCCATTAATTGAATATTAATTAACCAATAAACACTACATGAACATGAAGTCCCACCGTGACACTTCATTCCTTTTATGGCCAATGTGTGCTCTGGCAGTGCTTTGTAAAATAGAGCCATTTCATCGAAGTTGAAAATATCTCGGGAGCTATATTTGCTGA
>WURS02080584.1:0-10209 GCA_011762765.2 Rhinocypha anisoptera
TGTGCCTTTGCGTGTGAATTGGGTCACTCTCGGGGGTTATTCCGTCTCTCACTTTCGAGAGGCTCTCGCACGGAGCCCGCACGGTCCCATCCCATCCCTCTTTCCTCCTCTCGTCCTACCTCTCACCACTCCTATCCCTCTCCGTGTCCCACGTAATGTTTTCGCGAATAGAACGGCTGCAAACGAGTTGCGAGGTGATGAGAGGTGTGGCCCGACGTGCAGACGGCTTGTGTGTCCCCGGGAAAGATGAAGAATATAGAAAATTTCCGGGTTTAGGAAGCGTTTCCCCGCGCTGAAAGAAGGGTGGGCATCTGTCGCGGGTACACAAGATCGCAAGGGCGCCGATGAGTCACGAGGGGAATCCACTCGCGGGATGTGGACTTTTACGTCGAAATGATCATGTGCTTTTTATTTTCTCTCGTCGCCTGAAGATACTTATAATCTAGTTTACGATTCAAAATCATATTCTTGGAGTTTGGTTGTCACTTACACCCATAATTCGCTCATGTTTTGATGTTCGGCATGTACATTCATAAGGATTTTTTTTAGAAAGACTACATACAACGAAATCACAGTCTACCTTAAGGTCGGTTTCATGGGTGAGGGTAGAGCACAACTACGTTCAATGGTGTGTAGAAATTCACAAGTAGGAGTAGAGGGACCAGCATCTTGCCCTGTACCTGCTTATGGTTTTCTTGGAATTTCTGGTTCCTAGATAATCACTCAACTGGAGGTATCCTGAATCGCCACTGTGCCTTGAATTCGGGTCTCTCGTTCAGTAGCCAAGGGCTGTACCCTTTGGAATACTATGACCACAGAAAGACTATAGACATTGGTTTTTTTCAACTCTTTGCTTACTTCGGAAAGTTACTTAATTCTGAGCTAACGGCAGTTTCTTATAAATCGTTAGGGTCCATCATAAACCTACCTGTTCTTGATGATCTCCCTTAATATCGTGACCAACGTTTCCATTAATATTTTTGGAAATGCCATATATTATTGCAAAGTATGTACTTTGTTTCACCAGCGGAGTTTGTTGAATTTATAGCAAAAACGGAGTTAATGAAGGCAGTAACTGGTTGAACATACGTCACTATAAAGGCCTGGCTATAACTTGAGTTTTGGCGATGCCTCGTAGTGCCATTTATGGAGAGAAAAGATTGTGTTATTATTTAAAATCATATAAATGCATTCGGTGCGGACGTTTCTAGTGGAAGCAAATTTCTATTAATTTCTCTCCGAATGCACGGGAAATGCAGTTTGAGGATGAAAGTTGTGTCCGACATGAAAGTAATACCTGGTTCATTTGATGCAAAAAAAAGAAATGCATGATCATGTTCAATGTCACCATGATGGAGGCTATTAAATTGCATTGCATCACTTAAATCCGACTTGAGGTATTGCATTATTCTCAGGCTTTCCTTTGGAGCATAGCTGTGTCCTTAAGCGTGAATAGACTTCACATATAAATGTCGGATATGGAATTAGCTGCTTCAAATTAGCATTTTAGCAGGTCATTACGCTAAGCGATATGATCCAAATAATGGACGGATAGATAAAATAGATAATAGTTTTGTTATAAACGTGGTGGATAGTGAGAAATTGGAAAAACTAAAGAAAACTAAGTTATGGTAAAAACTCAGAAATCAAAAATAATTTGTTTTAAAATATACGTTTTGGGCTGTAAGTATAATTAACGTTTAGTGGTTAAGGATCTGAGGCTTTCCCGGCGTATGCTCTGGTGAATTCTTCTCGGGTTTTTCACCAGGTAAGGTATTCTGATACCATAGGTAGTAGAATACCTTACCCGGTGGAAACCCCGAGAAGAATTCAGCAATTTATGGAGTTTTTTCCTGCAAGCTAAATTTTCCGATATTTAATCCAGGATCCGGAGAAAATGTTTACGTTACGCGTCGGAAAAATGCGGTCATGAGTATATTTCTTAATAATAGATAATTTATCTGAACTGATGAAAAAGAGGACGGAAAGAAAGCAATGCAACAACTTCAAGGTCTGAAATACCAAAGGCATTTTGGGTGCTGTAAGTTCTGTTGGAGTCATTGAAAGTAAATGTTCTCAGCGAAGTTCTAGACTCATAAATCTCAAAAGAAAATTTTCGGCCGTGAAATCGAATTTATTTAGGGAAAAAAGCTCGTGTCAAGCTCTATTTCTTGCGAAACTTATATTTTCAGATTGGGGAAGGCATTCTCCTCCTTTTCACCTGCGATTTCAAAGGAAATCATACCTTGACAGGGGTGTCAAGCTCTGATTCCTTTTGTATTTTTCGGTTCGGACTTTTATATTGATCCCTGAAGTCACTAATCGAGCGCTCTACCGACAGATTTACCACGCATTCCCACCCTTCGGTCGTCTACTGATAGTAATTATCGATACCATTTTTCGAAACCTTTTCCCTTGAGGTAGTCGCATAGCTTTTCGTTCTTACTGGTTTTTAGGTTTTTATGCAAGCTAACATCATCTTCTGCCGAGAAAACACGGGTGATACCAATAAGTTTCTGCTCGTAACGTAAGGAAAAGATTCGCCTCCTTAGAAGCTTCTTCGTTATTTGAATGAATCGATGTTTTCTGCCTTGACCTCTGCTCCAAATATGCTATGCTTATTGATGGTAACAGATTTTATTCTCACTTTCAATCCACTCGGGCAACGAGTGTCAAATGTTTTCTTTTCTAATCGCTATAATTGATGTGTTTTTCAAAATAATTACTGTAAAATTCTCGATATAATCAGGTACGCTCTATCATTTATTAATAGAATTAAAATATATAATATAAAAATCATTTTTCTTGATACCACCTTGTAAAATATTATTGTAATTTTTGTCTCGGATAGAATAAATGAAATTGTCTTGTCAAATATTTTGCCATGCAAGAAATAGTGGTTTTTAAAATTTGCATAGCCCGAGATGAGAATAAAGTGAAAAACAAGAAATCTTATACCGTCGCCCCTTTATATCTAAAGTTTTCTTTTTTTTTTGCTTTTCGGTAAATCCTTTCATGTGCGATAAGAAATAGAAAATCCGCACCATTTTAAATCCTGATATGCTAGCAGTGGATCTCAGACACAAAGATCCTTTTAACTCCGTGCGGAAGTATTTTGTTGACCCCAATATATGGTCAATGAAACATGAAGCTGAAAGAAACTGAAAGTTGCATCAATACAACCAATGGTGGGAAAGAGCTCCTTTGGTATTGTCGACCCAGTCTCAAGTCTGAAGTCATGGTACATGCTCATACTCATATCACGGGTTGACCTATCCCCCCGATTGGTAAGGCGAAGGTATGAGTCGACAAGCATGATTTTTAGATGTTATTTCTTACCCGAGTTATTCCACTGATTTAAAGGGGACCGTATGGGAACCTCAGTGTTAACATTCCTTAGTAGGAGTTTTATATGGATTGCCTCTGCATTTCAACTCGTTCTTTTTCATGCGATTTCTTCCCATGATGACGAAACATCTCCGAGGAGAAGAGGGCCTCTTTTTCAATCTTCTGCTCCCATCCCTCCATCGTCCCCTTGCATGGAGGAAAAAGGAACTTCTCCCACCTTCTCCGGGTCCCTTCATGGAGACTTTTCAACCTTCACCCCTTTCCCTTGTGCTTCACCCCTGCCGCTTGTGAGAAACCCCTTTCCAAAACACCACCTCCCACACACCACTCTAACCCATTTTCCTCCCCCCATTCCATTTCTCGCCTCCCTCCTTCTCCCGGGCGGACTCCACCACCAGCGCCACCTTCGGCCTACTCTCCCACGCCTTCGGAAAGGCGCCGCAAGGCGTCTCGTATCTCACGGCCGCTGTTGAGACATTCAAAAGGTGTCAAGTTGGGTGTATATCGGTTCGAATGGCTGTACAAAGAAGATCCGTGTTCGCGGGGGAGCGGGTTTCATTTCGAGGCCAGTGCCGTCGTGAAACTATGCGATATAAATACGATTTCCCTGCGTTTTATACGTCAGGGCGGGCACCATGAACGAAAATGTTGGAAAAAATTCCCACTATGGAGGAAAATGTGTCCCATAGGTGTCACTCAGTCCAACGCGTATGACATTATTTGAAGTATAAGTTTCTTTCCCGTAAAGGTAACGAAAAATAGTCATTGTTTGGAAAATTTTTCACCTGAAAACAGCCAAAATTTCTTTAGAAAAATTACAACATGCTTCATTTTTGTGCATTTGATAAATTTTACCTCCGACAATGTTAAGTTGCGATCAAAAATTCTAAATTTTGAAATAGAGTAGCTCGCGAGATTCCACTGCGTATGCATCATTGTGTTGGCGACTCCCTCTACTCTGATGCGGAAGTCTTTGAAAAAGTTTGTCTTGCATAGTCATGATAAATGTGTGGCTTATAATTGGTGAATGAAGGTCATATGTTCTCCTGCCTATTTTATATTTACAGATATTTACCAGAGAATACAAAATAACAGCACCTACTTGATGAAAGCGGAAAACCGTTTCTAAACCGATTAATGTACTCTCGGACACTAATTTGAATTATCGCTCCTGTTCCAATTCTGTTATGAAGAAATTATCCTCTCAGAGGTGTCTAGCGCTACGTATATACAACATTGGGCTTCGCTGTAATATCCCAGAGAGCGCCTTAAAAATGAGATTGATTTTCATGGGAAAAGGCGAACATTTGTTAGAACGCCGGAGCACAATGGGGGGATGATTTGGAGTAAGAATAAATATCGCAGCCATTCAGCGACGTCTTAACTGCTCCAAATAACAAATAATCCATCTCCCAAACCCTTCCTCGGCTGCCCGTCGCAAGGTCTGCCATTGCCGAGATACCCAACGAATACAATCGAATTCGCCTTCGATATTCGCCATTCTCTTTTGCAACCTCGCCACACCGTCATCAGTCATTTGTCAAATGGAATTGCGGAGCCGTACGAGTACGTCCTCGAGTGTGAGTGAGAAACTCATTTCCGAGGAGCAAGCTGTGGCATTGTCTAACAAAGACAAATAGATCGTCTTTGGAGTCAGGGGAGAAAGGAAACAAATCGTTTCTCCAAGGAGATCTGTCGCACGGATTAGGAGAGGTAGAATTAGAGGAGTGATGAGTCCCGGAACGTACGGATATGAGCAAGTGGGTACATGGATATTGAGTGAAAGGCATTGAGTCATGGGGTGTCCGGGGCGAGTGTAGCTTCCAATTACCAGCTCTCAGGAAATGGTGCTTGTATTCGTTGGGTGCAAGTGGAAAGGGCACGAAAAGCGACGGAAATGCACACGGAAAAATGGCCAAATAATCCTTTCAAAATATGTAATTACTGCGAAATATAATTTCCTTGGAGACTTTTTCTGAGTGAATGACCGTGAAAAAAATGAAGGATTTTATTTGCTTCAGTATCCATCCCCAATCGCTGAAATTCGTGCCTTTTGTTACTTTTACAATCAGTTACCACTACTTTGCCATCATTACCATCCTTCTAATTTAGATTAATGCCATCAGGTAAAATAAAACACTTTGCTCTTTCACATAATAACTGGTTATTTATTGCGACCGATTCCGATACAGAGTGTTCTCTTCTGCCAAAAATCCTTCAACTCACAGCGCAGTGTTTAAATACAGGCTTTCAGCGTGTTGTTTCGTCTGGTCAGCACTATCAAGCTCTTTAGACAGGAAGGAAAGGTATAATAGTATGAGGATGGAAAGGTAGAAGGTAGGAAGGTTTGGAAGATCCTCCAAAAATGTTTCCATAAAATAATATACGTCTATAAAATTTTATATTTCTTTTTTAAATACAAGGCATGTATGAGGGGTTAGGTTATTGGGGAGGGGTAGAGATGGAAGGGCTGCTCCTCCGCCTGCATCGTCACGAAGTCCCACTTGTGCTGCAGGCTCAGCTTCAGCGTCCCTAGCGCCTCCTGGAAAAGGGAAACGGAGATGCCGTCTCAATCCGGAAGAGGGATGCTCGTCCGCCCGGGATAAAACTACACAAGTGGGGCCGGGATTACGCTTCTCACTACACTTCTACACGGGTATGCCAGTATTATAAGCATTGTACCCTGGATCTGTAATTATTTTCGCCCCTACTGAGTTTTATATACAGTCTCCAGATTGAAGTCTTCCGTTACTTACATATTTATACATAAATATAAGTTGATTGATGGATTTAAGGTAGTCTATCGGTTAAGGTATGTTTTCTTATCTCAGGTTAAATTTTCCCAGCTACATCTTAAGATAATCCCTCTTCAAATCTGCATACTTCCCACCGCCTATCATACTACCTATCCAGAATCCCTATTCTTCACTCCTATCCCTGCCTCGCTTACCCAACAATTTACCCTTCAACAAACCATTGCATCTTAGAGTACCCTTTCCATCTTCACCTCTCATACTTTCTTTGTATTTCACGCAGAAATCGCCTCTCCTCCCCTTACACACCATTCTCAGCACTTCTTCATCAGTTTTCCTCTCTCCGTCCACCTCACCTTCTCCATTCAGCCAAACCCAAAAACCTCTAATATAGGCCCATCATCCTTCCTCTTGGGCCAGGTTTCGGATCCAAATAATTCTACGCTCCACAGGAGTTTAATATTCAATATTTTCTTCAATTCTTTCTTTAAGGGCCATTTCGTCAACTTCTTCCTTTTCGCATAGGCCTCATTTGTTAATGCAATTCTTCGTCTAATATACTGGCAACTACGTCTATTTTCTTCTATGATGCTTAATGAATAAGTTAGCTACATATATAAATTAACTATATTATAGAATAATTATTTCTTAATATTATTATATAATTTATAAACATGTCATATATAGTTTTTATATAATATGTTTATTATTTAACAAGTATTTATTTTGCTATGAAAACCGATTTTTAGCTAAATTTTATCTGAACAAGCAAATCTATCCATTCCGAGAGTGATTAAGGCTCTATCGAGGCTTTGCGAACACATATCCAAAATATCCTTATCTATATATAAAGTATCCATATATATATTATGCATAAATAAAGTATCCATATAGGTCATTTTGCATAAGCCTTCCTTTCCAATAAAAATAATTCATTCCGAACAAGTTATAAGAATATTTTGTTTCTTAATTTAAAAAAATTGCATAATTAATTTATTTCAAAGTTGTGCGCTTCAGAAAGTGACAATTCAAATTTTCAGCGATGCATGCGTAGTGTAAGACCGTTTTAAATGTTTTAAGCACCACAGCAAGAAAGTCAACCAAATATTAAATTTCGTTCTCAAATAAAGTCCCATGGGATTTAATTTGAGAATAAAACCGGAATAGACGTCCCTTAGGAGTTGTTATTTCCGTGGTTCCTTGCACCAAAAACGCTCCGGCACTAAGTCTTTTAAGACTGTCAAAATACGGTAAAAATTGTTTTCACCGTCCTATTAGAAATTGCACTTTTTTACCCTGAAAAATAAACCCTTTTTTCATTTTAATTTGTGCGGTAATTCTTAAGCCCCTTGAATTCACCTGTGGAAGTCGCCGCTCTCTTTTGTTTATCCGAAAATTCCGTCACTCAATTGTCGAATCAACGACCGTCGGGAGCCGTCGTTCTAAAGTCACAAATCACTGGGTGGACGCGCGCGCGCGGGCTCGTCTCCAAACATTCAAGGGTTCTAACATTCAAGGGTTCTTCCCGTGAGTGTAACCCTTACATTATTCTAACACAATGAGATCGCACGGTGATCCCTAGGGAGGAATGTCTTGTGTGATACAACCTACAGAAACTTAGTGTATGCGCTGTGCTTAATCAATAACGGCGAGAAATTTAATAAGCCATGGGATTCCTTTAAAGCATAACTTACTTCCTGAAAGTTTAGACTTTGAACGATTTGGAAAGTGGGAATAAATGATGGCCAGGGATTACTTCCACGTTCTCGACATTCTGGAGGAAGACGCAGCGTTTAGTTTTGGAAAATGAAGTAGTCAGTTCGGGGTTTAGATTATTTCTTAGGAAAGTGTTTGGAATACCGAACATTTTAAACAGAAAATTCTAATATCCGTGTAGCCATCCTCGAAATCTAATGACGACACATGACATAAACAGCCCCATTCCAATCCAAGACTTCAAATGATCAGAAATTAGAGTTCTTTAAGAGAAGAATAGATATCCTAAATTATTTTTTTATTACTAAATTTTACTGAATTAATTTTATTGGTCAAAATAAAGCGACTTTGCTGTTACTTCCCCAATATGATAGTAATTCGGAAATGTTTTTCACTAATAAAATATTCCAATACGAACGTAATGAATTTCCGACTACTGCGTGAATGAATTCAACAACATAGGGTCCGCAACGAGCAAAACATTTCCAAAAGTGTTGTTTTCAGTTCGAAGGAAAAATGTAGGCAAGGAACTCCATGTTCAGTTTTGAAGTAGGAACGTGAAAATTTTATCAACACACTTCTTCATGGACTCAGTCTCTACGACTTTGCCGAGTTAATTAAATCACATTATTTTGAAAGCCACAGTCATTCACTTTTCCTCTAACGAAAATAGGAAAATGAATTTAACAAGTGGACACTGAGTTCACATTTGACAAAGTAGGTGGAACGAAGTTTCTCAGAAGTTCACAAGACGACAAATGGAAGGAGGAATTCCGTTGGCTAGGGAGGAGGAGGTCACCTCGGAGATGGCAAGACGGGTTTCGTGGAAAATGCTTTTTTACTTCCGGTGAAGGTGGTGCTTCGTTCCAGGAAGAAATCGGTCGGGAGACGAATCAATCAATCTCGAATGGAACTCACCACTTCATAGTCTTCGAGGCCGTGCTTCTGCTTGTTGCGGAGGGAACGCTTCGCCAGGTAGATGGCGTACTCGACGTTGTCAGGGCAATGGCTCTGCGACGGCCAATAGTATGGAGTCTGGAAGGGAAGATCAAAGCTCTGTTAAGATCGAAGCCAAGACTTACTGGATCAACTACTGGAGAGTTAAGTAAGCACTGGTGATTTCCCGGCGTATCATGCCCACGTAGTCTTCTGGGGTCTTCCACATGGGTCAGAGGCTCCATTCTGGCGTCGACGTTTCGACTCTCGACTCGAGGGTCGTCATCAGGACTGTAGAGTTACTCGACAACCCTGATGACGACCCTCGTGTCGAGATTAGAAACGTCGACGCCAGAATGGTGTCCGAGAAGACTTGGCAATACAGGAGCGTTCTTTGACACTGAGACGTCAATGATAAGCCACGCACATGAGACATCTCAAACTATCGAGCCTTACACATAAAGCATTAAATGTATGATCAAATTGTACTATGTGTAACGTAATGAATTCCATCTATCCTGTCATTCCCGCCCTGGTTTGTTTCCTTAAGGTCTGAAATCCTAACATTAGTGCTTGATTGGACTTGAAACAACATCCTGAGCTACACCCGAAAGCACACTTTTTAACCGTCGCATTGAGTATGTATTGATCTACCATTTCGATGAATGAATCACTAACGTGAAACAACAGGAAAGGTCAAAGAATGTACACTGATCGGAGAGCCATGCTCTCAGTTAGACTAAGAGTACGGCACGAGGATCCCCCCTTGTGCCAAATCTGTCAAGGCCTCAGTACTTTCGTCCCAACATTTCAACTCGGAAAATGAATATGAAAGGAAATTTTTAAGTTTTAGACACGCAGTTATAGACGTGAAGAAAATCACGAGACTGAATTATCTAAGCGGAGAACGAGGGAAGGGGTCGGGGGTAACAAGTCAAGTTCCCACCCTTGCACGACAGCGATCGATAGGGGGAAAATAATGTGTCTCTTTTTTTATTTTCAACGAAATAGGCCATTCGTAAAGGGCATGGGACTCCGGTCGTGCGGGACTCCCAAGCGATGACCTCTCCTACCTGAAATCTATAGAGGGAGCTGTCATCCTTGACGATGAGGCTCTTGGTGTCCCCCACGGGGAAGAAGTAGCCGGACTGGCAGAGTATATTGGCCATGTGCACGGCTTCGGCTGGAAAGAAGAGAAGAAGACAAGTAATAGGTCAGCCTTAGCAGTATGTAGAAGGAATTGGCGAAGAACAATAAGATACAAGAAAAAAATTTTTTCTTGAAGAATGAAACAAACCTTGTATATAAATATATATTTTCAGTTGGAAAATCTTGGTGGCGGCGAAGCGCATTTCACATATAAACAAATAAACAAATATGGTGGATAACAGAGACACAAATAAAAAGAACACTCCTGTGAGTGTTCTTTTTATTTGTCTCTCTGTTCTCCACCATA
>WURS02080594.1:0-10208 GCA_011762765.2 Rhinocypha anisoptera
GATGGAGATCACATCCGGTGGTCTCATTTGACTGTGTTGGCCTTAGCTTATCTCACAAATAGTAGTCCCAGGATGACTGACAATCTCTTGAGCCTCCTCTTATTTATGGAATCGTAATTGTTAACCATAGGTCATACCTTTTCTATGATTGTTCATGAAACGTTGTCAAAGATACTACCAATGCTTGACGTAAATTAGTTACGCGTGCGTGAGTTTTGGTGACAATATTTTAAATTTTTTTAACGATCTATTTTCAATGCATTTGCGGATGGATTGATATAACTACTTCATTGCTCATTTTTGCCCACTTTTGGTGCCACTATAAATGCCGAAAGAGGCGAATTTAAATGACCGTCGGTTATAAAGAGTGTGCGTTATAATGAGAGATTTTTCGTCATTTATCAGCTCTCATTATAATGGACTTCTACCGTATACTATTAATATTTCATAAATTGAACATCAACACCATATTTTTTTCAGCAACAAGAAGACTATTCACAAAATTTATGAGCTTGAGATTTTATTCTGTCAGACTTGGACAATGGATCAATGAGTAAGCTGATCACAAAGATCAAGCTTCAATGAGCTGTTCATAAAGACATTGAGAAATAATCCCAGATATCAGAATTTTGAATCTATAGTGGTTTCAGGAAAAGATGTTTGGATGACTGTAACACGGTTTGTGACAACATTCTTGGAAAAGAAAACTTACCCCATTTTTGGCCCCCCTTGGGTAAGGTCAAACACTTGCCGTGGGTTCAGTAACCATTGGAATTTTTGTAGCAATTTCACACCTTGGTTTCCTCCAGACTTGGGATTTATAAACACAATCACAGGTTTTACAGTTGTTGTAGGTATTGGCTTTATCACAAAAGTTCTTTGGTCCTTTTCATTCTGTTTTTTGAAAGAGAGAATTAATTAGCACACAATTCTTTTCCCATCATCACAACATTATGAGGAATAAAAATTAAAATCTTTGCATCACAAAAGTATTTTTTTTCCAATTTAAGCATAGGGCTTTTATCGATATGAACACATCTCTACTAAATGTAATAATTTCAGTAATGACATGCTAGACATTGATAGATAAGATTGAAATGAACTGCCATAACCTGTTGCATATGGACATATGGATGATAATACAGTCAAATCTCGTTACTATGCCACCTGTCCAAGCAAGGGTGGCATAGTAGTGAGGGTAGCATAGTAACGAGGGTTTGTAAAAACAGCTTTATTTTCTCAAGTTACTTATCAGTCCGAAGCTCTCAAGAATCGTCGGCTGGTTCATCTTCTTTTGACGGATCACATGCATCTCGTTGTCTAGCTGATCGCATGCTTGTGTGAGTGCCTGCGTGTGCTCGTGCTTTTGTGTATCTCTTTTGAGCTAGGGTTGCAGACTTGTCGCTGTGTGTGTTGTGATTGGCTTGTTGTAGTTGGCGTCAGGGAGAAGAATTGCGTATTTGACCTTGACACAGTCAGACTATGCACTTATGTAATGAGTTACAATGTTGTGTACAGCTGCACTGTAGTTCGTCCTTGCTTCGCCTTTGGGACGTGAGTGTGATAATCGAGTATAGCTCAGAAATACAGACTTTTCATGAATTTTAACAGTCACATAATAGTGGCATAGTAGCGAGAGTAGGGGGTGGCATAGTAAATTATTTTGTATTTAATTTTGTTGGGACGAGCAAAAGTGGTATAATAGCGAGAGTGACATAGTAGCGAGGTGGCATAGTAATGAGATTTGACTGTAGTTGTCTATGAAGCAATCACACAAAGTTTCCAATTCCAAAAGTCACATTTCAATTTGGACATCATTTGCTTTTTTGCTAAAATAATATTATGATATTAAATTGGAAGTCCAAATTCAAAGTTGATGTTCCCAGGTTTGAATTCTGAAGATGCAAAAATTGTTTCCACCCAGGAAATCTCCTAAAGTCATTTCAGGGTGAACATTTAACTTTTTAGACCAAGTTAATTTTTCAAGATTCATTTATGTGCTAGTGGAAACTTATTTAACCTCTATGTGCATTGTCATTTATTGCACAGTGATGATTTTTTCCCCTAGGATACCTTCTCTTTACTCTTCTTTTTACTGGAGGATTTCTTTTTTGGAGATTTCCGCAGGCTGGACTTGAAACTACCTCTTCTCGGCAATTTCACTATCCACGATGGAGGCACTGTTATGCCATTATGGCAACCTGTGAATGAAAATTTGACAATAATTAACAATATCACGGCCACTGGACCTATTCCTGTATTCCTAAGCTCCTAATGTAAAAAATTAACACATATTTACATATATGTGCCTTAGGAGGACCAAATGGTACACTTTTGTTGATTTTGATTCCTAAAATAGTTTCCATTTACAAAATATCTGATTATATGATTGACAGAAATTCCAAAGAATATCAGTTTGGTAAAATGGTAATCAAGCAGTAAATTGTATTTATTTGGCTAAATATTGTCCTAATGGGACCATAATTTTGAAAGTCACAGAAATGTAAGATGAATACTAACATTATATCAGTATGAATATTAATGCCATATCTCCATGTCCTTTACTGAAAAAATAAAATGAACACATTGACATCTATATGTAAAATTTTCCTTTATAATACTACTCACCAAGGCCACATTCTTCACCTATTTTCTGAAGGTTGAAACATGAATCTTTATTGTGGTAAGCCATTTTGCACCAGGAGCAGCTGATGGCTACTATCTCCTTACTACTGAAGGAAAGCTTACTCTGAAAGGACTGAATTAAAACAATAATTTTAATCTCTGCACAAAAAAATATGATAATGGAACCCAAGTGTTCATTAATGTAATAAGAAGACTTAAATAAGATTGCTCAATTTTAATGTAAGTTCTACATTTTATGCATTGCCAACCTTTTTTTATATATTTTCAACCTTTTTTACATTTTAAAAATATTTTATAATTTCAACTAATAATAGTAAATATTTGTGGCATGATAAAATTCAATTGATGAATGTTTACCATTAAAAATTATTAATACACCTTAATGGTCTTCTAGATTTAAAAAACTTTCAATGGCCATTATTTTCATAATTAATAGCAAATACCTACAATTTACTCTGAAGTTCATGTCAAATATCAGCAAAATTATTTTTCCCAATCTAGGGCTGTAAGACCTTGCATTTTTGAAAGTTTTCACTTCATCTTCACTTATGCTTTGCTGATTAAACAATTAGTATGAAAACATCAAGTTAAATACCCAATGGTACTTTCATGAAGCTTGAAAGCCGCTGAAGCTTATCATTATTTAATATACATAAATAGTAATATTCAGGAGCTTCATTACCAAAGAATGCACAAATACAAGTATATTAAAAATAAAACTACTAACCTTCCCACATTGTTTACATTTTCCTTTTTGAGAACGTCTATGAACCCAATGATGATGAATGGTTGTTTGTTCCCGGTATTGGCGAACACCTACATCTCTAAATGAGGGCTTACAGGTGAATTTCACTCGATCCATGAGTGCTCCAATGCATGATGCATGTACAATTATTTTACAGGCAGCACACTTCATGCGGGGTCCATGTTTCTAAAGAGGAATGAAGAAATTATTTCAATGAACATAGAGTATTCCTCAATATCCAAAGTGGGAAACACTTAAAAATATTGTTTTTGTCTTATCTGTCTACTATACTTAAAATTGGCAACAATATCTAATTATATGTAGTCTTTAGGTACAAAAATTAGAACAAGAAATTAAAAAAATGGATGAAAATAACTCAAGTAAATGGAGCAATTGAATTTTGAGAATCTTCATTTATAGAAAAATACTCATAATTTATAGAAACGATAAAGCAGATATAAAATAGTTTTATGTGCCATTTATTGATTCTTATTGTACTATCACTGAGGTCAGTAAACATACTGGAATCAGTACTTTTACTTTAACTATTTTAAAGATTCATTTTTAAATAACATGTCTCAACATTGTTGTAACAAAATTCACTACTTAAGATACATTTCCACAAATCAGGATAGTATTATGAACTGCTATAAGACCCACTGACGATATGCAACTATGTGTATAATGTGTAGTCATTTTTTTCTAGAAGAGAATAAATTACAATTTATTGTTCATACATGTGCTACTAGTAACTTGACTAGACTTTCCTTTTAAACTGTATTTTATCAGCCGTAATCATGTGAAACATAGTATGTAAAAGGTAAAAATATTCAGATGTAACACAGTACTGCAAGAATTTCATAGGCATCGCACAGATATGAATATGGGACCCTATGTTAAACAGGTAAATGATTTACTTTCTAAGATATCTCACTACTATTTATGCAAACTTATTTAGAAGTTCACTCATGAAAGATAAGGCAGATTATTAGTAAGACAGAAGTTTGAGATATGGGCATGAATCATAGGTAATTCACATTATGTTTTTGAGATGAATCATAAACAAATTTTTACTAGCTTGGAATATCAAAAGGATAGAACTTCTATCACAGCACCATTTAAGCGGACAGCATAAATCATAAGGGAATGATTATATGTTATAATAGAATTCTTTAACTCTGAAATGTTAATTATGAATGTGACTCATTAGTAAAAATGTTATGATGTAAAAATATGATAGTAAAATTATGACTTGATACTTTTACCAGAATATGATAGCACTGTACAATTCTGCTGTTTTAAACACTGGCTATTGTATTTGGTTTTTCAAGGTTTCTATAATGATCCCACCACTACTAAAAATATTTTCAATGTATTATTCCTACAATAAAGAATACTGCCCTTTTTTACCAAGACATGCATATAAAATAAAATCACAGAGATTATGGTGTAAATGAAATTTAAATAAAATAATATTAACCTTAGGTTGGATAAGGTAGTCTTGGAATGACAAATATTAGTAGTAGTATTTTTGTTCATGGGGTGCTTTGATGGCTATGGTCATTTCACACCTCTTCAAATCATATGAAAAACCCTATTGGACAAACACCCATGCCCTGGGTGGGACTGAAATCCGTGACCTTTGGGTTAGCCGGAAAGCATGCTACCCCCAGGCTAACTCGGCCAGCATAAGAAATATTATGTAATATAATACTTATAATAAATTATCATTAATATGACTTCATTGTGACTCCTGAGATTTTCACATTTTGCTTGGTGTGAAAGTTTAAAGGGGTGAAATTTCAAGTTTTGGTTATGTGAAAATATAAATAAAACTTTAATCAATAATCATTGACCAGTATTATTATTAATATGATGTTCATGTTAAAAATTTTGAATTAACACTTGTTCAAATCCTATCAATTCATCATTTTTGACTAAGCCAATTATGGTAATATAAAATGCCATTAATGTGAAATTCCAATCTTAATCCATTGAATCCTTGACAATTCAGTCTAATTCTAGTACTTAGCAATATAAATAATTGTTGCTCCCTTTGAATTGTGGAATATGCACTAAATCCTCAAATAAGTCTTGATCGTATGATTGGTGTATCTTTGGCATGCACAGCTAATGGCGTTATTATGCCTGGAGCACTCTACTGTGTAGCATGAGACACAAGACCATACTTACAGAACAATCACTCTCCCCAACATAACATAGATCGCCTGATGCTGAGGTTGGTGACCACAGGTGGTCCCCATTAATGGCTGTCTCGCCCCAGTCTGGTGTGTTTCGCAGGGGTCTTTGCTGAGCACCCTCACTACTGGTCCCTTCACCACCGCCCACCGCCTTTCTGCAATGACCAGGAAGGAAACAACATTGTTATATCCAACTACAATGAAAAAAGACAAACTTGACTTCATCCGACAATGAGGGAAATATTTAAAGAAAAGAGTAGGGGAGAGGAGTAATATCTTTTCTGTGAGCTACACCTCATCTTGAATGGCTAAAATATGGAGACTATGAAATTTCAATTTCTGAATTCATAAGAAGCGGAATGCAGATTAATTAACCCCTTGACAATGGCGACAATGCTGAAAGATTTCCGAATATCTTCCACCGACTTTTTTTTTGTTATATGAATTTTTAATGTTTTTAAATATTTTAGACAATACTGTTGAAATATGGCAATAGATTTTCACTTATCAACAACATCTTTTTATTCCTTTAAGTCCAAGACATGAAAACATGACTCACACCCACTTCCCGAAAAGCAATTGAAAAAGATAATGTTACTCCATACCTTGGCATCAAGGCATACACATCTCAGTGTGGTGCAACAAGACTTGAATTTAAGGCAACCACGTTGACTGAGTTAAATATGGAATACGTTCTTTCAGCCAACTGCTGAAAAAAGGTTTTTTGTACATATGACAGCCTATTTTGTAACCTCTCTGAATTTTGTTGCTCAACCTTTCTAAGAAACATTTGAAGTCACGCATTCTTATTGTTCCTTAACCCTTTCACGCCGGAGCCCTAAACTGGTATAGTCCCTGCATACGAAGGTGCAACAAAATAAACCAAAATTTAAAAAAATGGTTGTTCATACTGGGGGATGATTCTGAACACCCCAATATATTGGTTGTTCAGTACAAAAGGGTTAATAGGTTCTCCCTTTCCAGTGCCATTTGGGAAGGTGCATGACCCTTGAGGGAGGGTGACAACTGTATTCCCTCCTCTGAGTTTTATGAAATTCTTTCCTGACCCAACCTCGAAATTTACCTCATTTGACTCAGAGTTTTAGTAGTGTGGGTTATAAATCAAGGTATTTGTGCCGTTTGGTATCATATTAATCAGAAATTAAATATGGAGAGCATATTTGGATAATTTATATATGAAATATTTTAACTCTGATCAACTGAATTCCACTGCTCCAGTCAGAGGAAAAGCACCAATTATAAGCATTGTCCTGATTACAAGGGCTCCCACTACCAGTTACACCCTTGTCTACATGGAAGGGAAGAGTACCCCCCTAAACACAGCTGGAGCGAAAGAACAAGGCTAAAATGTTTGTTGAATATTTGGAAAAAGCAGCTAGAAATGGCCATGTGGTTATTGAAAAAAACCTATGACAGTGAGTACCAAAGGTATGCATGTTACAAGCATCAATTGGCTCAATTTACTTTCCGCAAGAAATTTAGGATGAGAGCAACGATAAGATATCGTGTTCTAGGTAAGATAGGTGAAAGAAGATTCAGGAGAATGACTTTAAACATGGGTCAATGGCCACCCCCAATTCAGTTTCTAGAGGCTACATGGAATTCAATGTTTTCCCTTGTAATGTGAATTTACATAATGTAATTTACTCATGTAATGGCCCCCGCCATATAATTTGTGGCTAGTAGCCTCTTCTTTCATGATCATCAAACAAAATTTCTTTCATATGCATTTCTTTGGAATATTCACAAGGGACTAACTACAGTGGAGAGAGTGAATACTAGAATATCACACCTGTTTTTATCATAGCAATTGAATACCAGGCACACACACCTGTGGGAAGATGCTGGACTGTAAGGAGGTTAATCTAGGAGTAAATTATGCACCTAGCAATAATTGTTGACAAAAGTGTAGTTTCTAATGAATATTTTTTAGGCTAGTGGTAAGGCAAAATACTTAAATATAATTTTCAATTAATCATACTTTATTCAAGGAGTAAAAAACTATAAGGATATTTTGAGAGAGAGATCGATGATTTTGAAACCTTGGTTGGAAAATTCTAAATATGAGGATTGCATATTTTGAAAGGATTTATAATGGCACTTTAGGAGAATCATTATGGTACTACTTAACTGCCTTTTGTGTAGGTAATACTATTATAAATTATTAACTAAACCTTAAAAATGAATAGCTAAGTGCTCCGCTTACTTATAATGTGAATGAAAATAATATAAGGAAAGGTTTGGATGCCATTGGGTGCATTAATTGTACATATACTCAAAGTTACAGGAGCATACTAAATCTGAGAAAAAAAGGGTTTTCTTCAGAATACATCAACTTGAAACAAATGAGTGAAAAAGTTGTTACGTAGGTGAAAAAAGCACTCTATACTCTTACAAATATGTTAGAATAAATCAATGTAACATTATTGCAAATTACAAAATTCCTTCGCAGATATTACATAGTTTTTTATTATAATGACAAGTGGAAAATAGCCACATATTTCCATATGACTGAAATAATGTGCTGAAGGGGGAAGAGTTAATTGATACAGATTATTACCCAATATTAGCTTAGGAGCCCACTATTTGATTTCTCAGAGTCATGTTAAACTTGACTATGGGTGACATGCTGTAAGTATTGTCATGCACAGGCATCAAACTAGAGAATAGTCTAACTGAATTCACCAAATGATTATTCTATTGTGAAAATTGAATTTCTTTGAGAATTTCAGTCATTATGATGGCTTAAGTGCTAGAAAAAACTGAAAGAGTTGAATCTAATCACATATTCTACTATACAATGGAAAATAAAAAAAACATTGATGATTGGTTACTGCTAACGGCTAGATTATAATAATTAAATATTTTATTCACTATAAGGCAAGAAAAGTTAACATAGCATTTGAAACGATACTAATTAATCTACCAAGAGCAGACCTCCAAGGGTTATGACAGTGCAAGGTAAAGATGACAGCCGGTGACAATATCAACTACAAGACGCTAATTAGCAAATATGGTAAATTCCAAAAAAAGCATTAGCTGTTGGTGCTATTTGTTTCAAAAGCACAAGGCGAAAGAGATAATTATTCAATGCCAGAGAAACCCACATGAGGCGAAAGGGCAAATTACCTGTTGAAGCAAATCGAGTGAATCACGTGTGTCAACTTTACCGTGGCACATTCCCCAATTGCTACGTAAACAACAGGGTCTCTGGTTCTAGAAGGAAAAGTTTTTCAGCTTACTTGATCAATCAATAAATGATTATGTCTGCTTAGTATTTGATGCATTTAACTCAAGTGAAGGACGACAGGATAACAATAACAGACCTTGATGGGGAAAAATACCTGAGTAAACAGAAGCACAACGGTAGCCATTCATTATAGGTAACGCGGTAAGTTTAAATTTATGTAGCAAGCCACAACAGGTCATCTGCATCTGGATGAATCGCTAGGGCTACATATATTGTATTGCAAACTCTAAAGATCTTCATCCGCTTAGAGAAATAAATTAAAACTAAAATATACGAGGCTGAATGGTGTGGGAAAGGGGCAATGCTGTATAGGCAGTATATTCCAATTACTGGAAGTTTATATTCAGACCAGTTCGGTCTTCGACATTACTCATGTTGTTGAGGACCATAACTGGTCTGGCTAGACAAATTCAGATCGCAGCGTAAGGTGTGACTTTACGATTCTAGTCATAGTGAAGTATATCACTTACTTATTTAAGTTATGCGACAAGTAGCTATGTTTAGCTAAGTTGTGTAGGAGGATCATGACATCTCATCCTCCGGTCACAGAGATGAATCTTTGCGGTCGAAACCTGCGCCGCATTAATAGTGACGTACTTAAGGAAAAACAACTTTATTTTTCCGATTAACGCAATTATTTAACGCTATGTTATTCCACAGGTTTTTTTATTAGTTCGCGACTCGGCGCTTTGACGTTTTTACCCGGGTCGTGAACGAATAACCTAGTTTTGTTTAATTTAATATTAAAATTATTTCCTGTACCGTAATAAAAATTTTCGATTAGTCCTGTAATATCTTTTTTGAGGAAGGTTGAGAAAAATGATGAAAAATAGAAGTTGGATATATTTCGCCAGTGCGAAGGTTCTCGTGACGTGACGATTGTGAAGGTTTCCGGGTTTCACCACGTGTCTCTTTTTGTGAACCACTGATCCACCAGAGTTACATCTACTGTTGTCCACTGAATGCAACACACACGGTGAACCCAGAAAATGCAACCTTCACTATATTTCAATCAATTCGAATACGCAATAAACAATAATATACTTCTCATCGAAGCTCTAGGTCAGCTAATAGTCTTTCAGGTTCGAACACTGGTGTGGATGCCCATGAATTAGGATGCTATTGTTTTTTATTCTTGTAGTATGCCACTATCGAATAAAATATAACCTGTATTTAAATATACATGTAACCCGATACTCCTTTTCATACTCTGAAACATTTTTGTGATTCAAATAAATTAAAAGTTTCTTAGATCATGGAAAAATAGAACTTAAATAATGAAGTACTGCAGGGGAAGTAAAAACACTTGTGATTCCACTCGATGTCGAGTGTAATCACAAGTGTT
>WURS02080604.1:0-10208 GCA_011762765.2 Rhinocypha anisoptera
GCTGGTGTAAAATTCCTAAATCATCTACCAACTGAACTAAGAGAAATTACCAATTTTCGACTGTTCAAGACTAAACTGTACCAGTTCCTGATTAGTGGTACTTTTTATTCAATTGAAGAGTTCATGTCCTATACTATGTGATTGTAAGTGTTTCTGATGCTGTGTTTTTTTGTATGAGTTTCTTTATTTAACTGTCTCTATTTTTTTTTAATTTTCCTGTATTACTATTATTATTTTCTTTTTTAAATTGCATTAAGAATTGTTTAGTAACCAATGTTATTCTTTCTTTTAAAGAATACTGTACATAATTATTAACTTGAATTTATTAATGACAAAGGATAACCCTTATTAGGTAATAGTATGTCCTTTGCAATAGTAATGGATAATACTGTCATCTTGACATGTCCTATACTTGTATAAAGCAAATCCTGGGATCAATAAAATATTATTATTATTACTTGATAATAATGACCCAACTTTACCTTACCCGGATGCTTCCCCCTTACCGTCCCACCCATTTTTTCCCCCCCCACCTTGCCATAGTATATTAAGAAAACATGTATTTAATATCATCTGATGATGTTACTAGGTTAACGAAACTGGTCATACAATAAAACGTTTTTATATGGGAAAGGCAGCATGTTTTTTTCAGCCTTTAAATATGGAGTTCCACAAAGCAGAGCCAAAAATAGTGTATGATAAAAAATGTCAATTTCTTACCAAGGGCAATCTCCTGCTGCATGACTGCTGCATCTTTCTCCCTGAGGGCAGCATCGGCTACATTGAGAGCTTCTTCAATCTGAGCAACAGCAATCTCCTTTTTCTTACATTCTTCCTGTAACAGTTCACCTGCATGTTTCTTATAATTCTTAAGTTCAGCAATGTCCCTCAGATATGCGGCCTCATTCTTTTCGGCTCTCTCCTCTCTCACTTTGGCCTCGGCAATCTCCTCTGACAGCTTCTGATATTTCCTTTCTGCCTTCTCGGCATGGAAGGCCATCAACGTTTCATGTTTCTCTCTCTCCTTCGTCACAAACACACGCAGGGAGTCCAACTGGCACTCAAGGATGTGGATCACATTTGAATACTCCACTCGCAGCTACTTTCAGAATAAAGTATAAATATTTCAAATGTACTTTTATTTTGCACGCTAAGACATTGAGCTATGAGAGAAAGCTGAAAAATTTTAGATTTGAAAAACTTATTACACTATTTGGAAGTGTAGTTTTTATTGAATGGCTATTTTTCTTAGATCCTAAAAAATTCAATTATATATTTATTAATAGATAGAACAGCCTTTGCTGGATGAGCAATTTTGTACACTATTAGAGGCAAATGATAAAAAATTGCAGTAACATTCATTTCAATTAGTGACCTGCTAATTGAAATATTCATTTTAATTATGTAGTTAGTTGGAAATGGATATATCAATTACTTACCAACACCACAGAAATTTAAGAGCAAGTATTAGACACAGACTGGGAAAAACTTTTGTTAACCACCTTCATTTTGATGTCCTCCACCCTTAGTGCAGTTTATACCCATTTTAAAATCATTTCAGCAGCTAAATTCCAGATACACCTACATCCTGTGCACTGACAGTAAAATGACATTCATCTGATGACTTTTGAAGAAATTACTGAGATCATGCTCCCTAATATAACTTTGGTCACATCCTTGACATGGTGAAAGGGGTTGTACCTTCTAATGACCCCTACAACAGTATTAGATTGCTCCTGAGATTCTCCACCTCACAAGGCAGATTGAATGATAGGAGTCATACATAATGATGACCTACAAAAGGTTTGTCACTTATGAGCAGTTGCGAGGGCCCCTAGGATAAATCATTTAATATGTATCATCTAAAATTGTTAAGTAAAACAATAGGACTATAATTATTAGGTACTTCTTTGCCCAAACAACAAGGCAGACCTAAGCAATGAATCCTTTTTTCACACAAAATTCAGTGCAAGTGGGAAACAATACATAAAAGGACAAGAATAGTGAAAATAAAGGTATATAATGATAGTATGATGTTTATGGCATGATGGTTAAAACACAAGATGGTATCTGGAATAAAGTTGTGGAAGCAATTCACAGTTGAATGAAACATTTTGCAATTCCATATAGACAATGTATTCACACAATGTAGGTAATATAAACCCTCACATAGCACATATTCAAAGAAACGGACTTCAAAAAGATGCGGTTCAGCTTCCTACCCAAATTTTACATAATGTGGTATTTATTCTCAGTAAGAAACAGAACACCATAACTGAGAAATGACTTTGCATATTTTTAAAAAAATACTTTTTGATTTAATTGTATGTCTTTCACATAAAGTAAATAAAAAAATTACTACATTTAGGTTAAGTATGAAACATATATACAAAATTATTTTCCCCAGGTAGGTAATTGAATATCCATAAAATATTATGCTGAATTAAAAAGATCAAGTAAGTAAAATCGGCTTTCACCATTGTATATGGATTCCTAATAGTGCAATTTCACAAGGAGATTTCAAGGACCGTGTCTACCAAGCTATGTGAGGGTTTACTGTATCTGTATATAAATTTTCTGTATTTACACGTCATATTTGGCTGGTGGGGTTAGATTAGCGGGCAGAGTGTCCGCTTGCTAACCCAAAGGTCGTGGGTTCAAGTCCCACTTCGGGAATGGATGTTTTTAAAGCTGTAAATGTTCGAAAGGTTATAAGAGTACCGGAAGGAAGTGCATGAGGTCCTAATTTCACCTGATTAATAAAGACAACATTATTATTATTATAGTGTCTCTCAATATAGAAAACTATGCTGTATAAATAATTATGTATTTGGAAATATAGTGTTTGCCATTTGAATTAGAAAGAATTACACCATGAGTTTTTAAATATATTGCATAGGTGATAAAGAAAATGTCGATATGTTAGCAAGTATGTGGCCTTGTATAAGGTATAAAACCAGATAGCGGAGATTACTGCAGTGACAGATAGAGATGGAGTGTCAGCATAGGATAGCCATAGTATTAGATGGAAAAATAGAATAAAGGTAGTAAACAAATTGGGTGTATGAGTAAAGGTGGGTATGGTAAAAGATGATCCAACTGACTTCATCACAATGCAGGTATGAACATATATGATAATTAGCAGCCACTGACGAGAAGGAAGTACATGTTTATAGAATTAGCAGGGTATGTGATCAGCCATATTGGAATGGATATTAATATAGTGGCATGGTGGGGTTCTGACAGAGCCCCCATACAGACTTTTGGGGTTTTGTATAAATAAAATTAAATTTAAAAAAATTACATACTCCATCCATAAAAGCCTTTGACTGCTCCGGATGCCCCTTCCCTTCTGGGCCTCCGAGCAGTTTATCCTCAAGGAAACAAATCTTCTTAAAAACAACATCACAAAATTCAACAAAGAGTGCTTTCTCCTGGAAAAAGAATAGGTTAAAAGTTTAAGACCACGCCAGTCAGTACAATAGCCAAGAAGTATTGAAAAATAACATTACTTGAGAAGCAAGGTTTAGTTGTTGAAGCAAATTATTAGCAAGTATTGTTAGAGGATCCTGATCTACATCTTTTCCTTTCCTGCTGTTTATTTTACCGAGTAAACTTTCTTTTAAATTATTAGAAAGTTCATTATTATCCTTGATAACTTCTACACACTTCTTTCTTAACTTTGATACATTATCCTGAAAAAATAATAAACAGAAGATTACATGACAGACCAATTGAAAATTACAAACAATAAAACAAAAATCTTCATATATATTCACTCCAACCTGAAAAACATCAATTTGCTCAACCATGCAGTCCAGAACTTCATCATACTCGTGGGAGAAGAGATCTCTGAAAAGAGAAGGGTGCAAAATTTTATTATTCATTAACCAAACTAGATTGTTTGAAAGAATCGAGATACTTATCAGATACCTACAATTCAAAAAGCTCAGCACGCAAGTTTGGGAGAAAGATTCACATTTCACTGTTATTCACCATGAAAAATCAAAGTGGTCATAATGACAAGAAAGTCACACGAAGACTGTATTTCTTTGGACATTGAGTTAATAAACAGTTTAAAGATAAATCAGTCAGGCACAAGAAAAATTTTATGTATTTCAATAAGGATAGGAGTTGTATAGGACATGAATGAAATATATGTAAACATTAAAAAAAAAGTAATGTGACAAAGGTCATTTTTTGCTTACTTTCAAGACAAGAAAAACAGGGGAGTATGGTTTACCAAGTTGGAAAGGGATCAGCAAGAAGGGGGTACCTTACCTCCATATCTTTCATAATCTTGGCCTTCTACCATTTCTATCCATATATATTCTTTTCCTAGTAACATACATGAAACAACACTTGACAGGTCTTCACACTAATTCTCACTACAACAATCACTACACCAGAAATACGTAAGACCAACCTCGTACAAAATACAATAGAACCAAAACTGAAAGCTTAGGACCAAAAACAATGGGACTAAATCTGTACAATAAACTACCACAGAAATACAAAGATATATCCCTGTTTAAAGGGCAAATAAAAATATTTTTAATTGGAAACAATTATTTCAGTTTGTCCGAATTCATCAATGACATAATATGACCTGGATGTATATATGATGTCTGCACCCACACCTTTGTTAATTCCTTTGCATATGTTTCTGTACTCTGTGCGCATGTACATATATCTTCCTGTGGTATGTCCTTAATTGTTTTAAAACACCAATCCTTGGACAAATAATTAAATAAATAGCTCATGAAGACAGTGAGCATGGCTTTCTTAGAAAGAAAATTAAAGAATACAAATAAACTATAATTAGTGTCTTTTATGTATTTCCACAGAACAAAATAATACAGGACTGGGTTTCAAAGACAATTGATTAAATTTGTCGTGTATCATTTTGTTATGTGGAAATAAATAAAAGATACTACTTATAGTTTGTTTCATTTCTTGGAATTCCACCATGTGACGGACTCCTCAGTGAATTTTATTTCAAGAGATGCCATAGCTATATAAAAGGCATACAATGGGCTGAAGAGGGAATAAAAACACAGAGTACATGAATAAAAACTGGAAAAAGATAAAGAGTAAAGAAAGGAATTAGGACGGTAGATGATAAATTCTTAAATAACTTTCTCAAGCACTCAAATGATTTCTACATGAGAAGAGAGGAAGGGAAGAGATACCAACTATATTACGCAAAGAAAATTCCACTTAAACAGTAAACATGGTCAATGCAGATAAGTTTCAAAATCACTTCCCAGAGATAAATGCCAAATCTGAGAATTTATTTAGTTCTTTTGAATGTGACTCAGGTGAATCAGAGATTGTACACGTATTCTAATGCAGCCGGGTTTTTACTGACATTTATAAAAGGATTAATAGTGGAAAAGTGGAATGAATGTGGGCTCAATGGAATGAGAGAGAAGGTAGTTGAGGTTAGTGACACTAAAACTGTCCCTTGGACAAAGCACTTAAACATCATTGAAACTAGTAATAAAGAAATACCTTCAGACTGGCAGGAATCAATTTTAAACTGCTCACAAAGGGAACTCCTGACTATTCACAAAGTTAGGAATGAGGCAATTGGAGAAAACTACAGACCCATCTGGCTTAAGAGTATTGTTTATTAAATTGTATAAAAATGGTAACAAATGACATAAATATATTCTGTGAAGTATATAACTGTATAATCTCCTTCCTACATAGATTTAGGAAGGGTTATTCCATGAAACACATATGATAGGAATTTACTGGTATATACTTATTTGATATGAACAAGTAGAGTCTAGTAATTGTTTTTGCTAAAGCATCTGTTATAGATAATCATAATAGTTGTAGAAAGTAGTACGTTATGATCAACAATAATATATTTTACAAAACAGTCGCTTTATGTTAGTAAAGTCAATAAGTACTGAATCCTATAGTACTGGACTGGATATTGGCACTTCTATTTGCAAGAAACAACGTGTAAAAGTGTGAGATAACAAGTAATTTGAAGTCAAAAATAGGAACATGAAGTACAGCTACCTAGCTATTTTCATAGTAAATATCTATATAACAATAACTTCATTCATCAGATCAATTTTAGCACAAAATAGATGTCGCCTAGCATCAAAGCAGGAAAATGCATAAAAGTATACATCTAAACACAAAATCTAAAATAAAAAAACAACATAAAAGGCCTTCAGACTAAACTATAAAATAGAAATAATAGAGATCAAAGACCAGTGGGACCAAAGGGTAGCTTAAGTCATAAGGAAGTGATAAACTTGATTCATTTAAGCTGAGCTAGCAAAATTAACTAATCCTTCCGCATATTCTACCCATTCATCATGATCTGTGGTTCCTTAAATAACTGCCGAGAATAAATTTTAATCTGGCCATATATGCAGAATGAAAAAAGAGATGTAACCGAAGTAACTGCCCCTAGTCCCAAAATTTTAAAACAAAGTTACAAACCATTTCATCAAAAAGGTGTTTTTCCCAACAAATAGTTTAGCACCTCTGGGCTGTTACTAATACTTGACAAAAAATATACCAAATCGTAAATAATGGCGCTTTGCAGAACGTCGGCAGCAATTAAAAACTCGATACTTACTCATTCATAACAGGTCCTCGTTCTATATGTATACTATTTTCAATTAAATGAATTGATATTTTTCTTTCTGCATAGACGTTGGATATATTATTATAAAACTAAAGGTCTAGTACCAATTTTACTGAAGTGCAACAATTTTTGTGCCGGATTGCTTATTAATCAGTCGAAAGATACGTTCGTTATTCAGATTTTAGCGGGAAACGTAAAAATCGTTGAAAGTTACCATGCTACCCAAAACTCCTATAGGTCAATAAACGTTACCAACGTATAAAGTTAAATTTTGTTTCAAATTGATAAAATTATAAGACTTGTCTCGGGCCTTATTCTGTATTTATCCCATTTATATACGATATAGATTTTTTTCCAATATTAAGTAGGTGATATAAAATATCTTACGCCTTATCCCCGGCTTAAAATCCACAATTTGCAACATACGAACTTTGTTAAATTAAGGACAGTCTAAACTGAGTTTACTTTAGACCTTTGTAAAGAAGAAGCTTATAGAGTAAACTTCGTTTGGGGCTATACCCACTTAAAAATTCCATTTTTTATGAAATAAGAAATGTTCAAATTTATGAATTATGTAATTGTTTTATTATACAAATCAAACAAAAATAATTTCAAATTCAGAAATAAGTCGCATTGTGTTTCATGTCACATTTAATCTATTTTGTTTCTCGTGAATAGAAATCAAAAAGGATGATGAAAGTTTTATACGTTTCGTAATTTCCAAATACGTATACCTACAGTAATCTAGTTTGGTTACCATGGCCCCCGGAATGGCTGTACCGTGTATTACCGTGGGTTGGGAGAAGTTAACGCTAAGTTGCAATTTAGTTCAAATTGTACAAATAATACAAATGGAAGAGTCAGACGACCGGAGAGATGGTATTTTTTACGATTTATTTTTGGAATTAAAATTCTTGTATCTTTATGACAACTGCCTTTTTGTCTTTTTTAGAAATGTTCGTCGTCAGTGTATTTTGAGATTGAACCTCATCAATTACCAATAATATACAGATCCGAATATAACGTACGTTTTTGTGGCTTGGAGAAGTTGCATCCCTTTGATGCAGCGAAATGGTCCCATGTATTTCATGTTAGTGAACATGTTATCTTCTTTTAAATGATTAAAAAATTTCATGAAGTGGAGATAATTTAGGAGATTTTATGGTAATTTTCAGTATTTGAAAGAAGCGATGCTTGTGAATGACCACAGTGTGACAAGACCTAATGAAGTTCAGCATGAAGAATTGCTGGTGGTTCACACACCAGAGTACTTAAAGAGTTTGAAGGTAGATCACGAATTAATTACAGTTCTCGTTCTCGGACACGGCGATCAACGTTCATATTTGTATTTCAGTGGAGCTGGAATGTCGCTAGAATTGCAGAAATTCCACCGCTTTCATTGGTGCCTAACTTCATTGTACAGAAATGTTATTTGAAACCTATGAGGTTTGTTATTCATTTTCTCAGGTTCCTTGAGAAAATGATCATCCTTGTATATGCCTTCATTGATTTTTTGCTTTGATTTTAGGTATCAAACTGGTGGAAGTATACTTGCTGGAAAGCTTGCCCTTGATAGAGGATGGGCCATTAATATTGGCGGAGGATTTCATCACTGCAGCAAAGATAGGGGTGGAGGTTTTTGTCCATATGCTGACATAACTTTGCTTTTGAAATTTCTTTTCTTGCAAGGGGAAAATGTTAAAAAAGCAATGATTGTGGACTTGGATGCGCATCAGGTACCTAAAACATTGAAGTTGCTATTTCACTAGAAAATGTGAAATGTAATGGTTACCTAAATTTCCTTCCAGATTCCATAAACCTTTACTTTCGAATTTACATACTGTTTATTGGTGTGCGACTACCACCAAATTTTAGTTCACCAGTTTACAATACTGATTTACAAATTATAGATTCTAGTATTTTTCGCCTCTGTTGCTGACTATTATTACAATTAACACACAATTTTGATGTATATTTGTTTAAGCTCTCTTTGGAAGTTTCTTTTTAAGTTTGATGATCACAGTGTCATATACCATAATTATTTTCCTTTACTTAACGAGTGTACTTCAAAAGGAATTCAGTAAATTCAAACTTTGAATTAATACAAATGAAACTAGCAATAGGCAAGTGAAGCTGTTGTGCTAATGCAAAAAGGGATCATAAAGACTTTAAGAAAGATTAAGATAGGGTACAGGAGTTTCACTTATTGTGGAGTCAACTAAGAGATGAAAATAAAAAAGTAAAACACTTGGCTACTGAAAGGGATAGGGTGGTTCAAGGCCTAGTGATGTCTCTGGGCACCTCCAAATTGAGCTTTTTCTGGGTCCATGCTACATCTTCTTGGGAAATCAGAGGTGGCACAGGAAAAGGAATTGGCCACTTTGGTTTCTAGTGTGAATTTTCACGTGTCATTGGACATATTACTAGTTGTCCTCTACCCTCGATATTAAACCTTCCTTAGGGTTGAAGACTGTTATCAGTGTATCAATAATTTATGTTCCAAACAATGAATGTAATTGGTAAAAAAATGAGGAGGAATGCGATGTGATCAGTGGGCTCAAGAGGTCAATGGAACAAGGGCTTTCAAGGGAGTACGTGGGGCGTGTCCTTTAGGGAGAGAGGCCTATGACATACATGGAACAGTTGCAGGAGGTCCAGTTGGGGTGGTGGGGAGGAGTAGGTGTGACTCTTGCTTGAGAAGCCCCTGGATAGGAGTTGAGTAGGGCTGTAAGTTAGAGGGAGTGGGGTGGAAATGAAGGCAAAGGAAGGTAAAATTCACTGAAGAGACCGTCACTTGGTGAAATTCTATAAGGACACAAATTACACGCATTTACTTAGGTGTATAGCCACAGAAAAATATAAACATGACTGGTTTTGATGATAATCAACCAGATGATGCTGATTATTGTGGAAACTGGATGAGTTTGTATTTTTCTATGGAAATACATCTAAGTTAGTACCTATATTTAGTGTCTTTTTGTGGCAAAGGAAGGTTTTAAGGGTTGTGGGTGGAGGAAGAATGTGGTAGGGTGTGGAAAACTAAGAATAAAATAGGCATGGATAATAATTGTAATAAAATGCCTTTATTGGGGTGAGATTGAGACAAGGAAGTCCCTTCTTCTACTTAGGTCATGGAGAGAGTAAAGGGGAGGAATAAGGAGGTATGTAATTGTTCTTTACATAATGTAAGTCTGGGGAACTTTGACAGTTGAATCGTTTTAATTTGTTACAAAGCAGTCCCTGCAAAATATCAGACAGGAAATCATTCGCATGGCCACATTCCAATACATGTTTAGCAATTAGAGAGTTACACTCAGTATTTTTGAAAGGGCTAATTACTAAATTGTGCAAGAATGTGACCAGTCTCTTGTAATTATGACCAATGTGTTATCTGAATTATGTACCCAAGAGGTTTTCTTCTTTTGTAATGTCATACTTAATTTATAACCATCTTTTGTCCTCCCTTATCTGTCCCCTCTACTACACGGATTTCTACCTGGTGGCTCATGCCTGAGCAATCTCTCAATAGTCCACAGCCACATCTCTGATGCCTTGGACCAAGCTTCCCAACTGGATGTATGTTACCTAGATT
>WURS02080615.1:0-10208 GCA_011762765.2 Rhinocypha anisoptera
ATTTTTTCTCCGTTATTATTTAGGGAATGTACTGTCGACCTCTTTCCTTGAACCTCCCGGACATAGGACCAAAATGCCTTGGGGTTATCTTCTAAATATTCACATAATATAAATCACACTTTAAATAATTCACATAATTATAGTTAGATTTAATGCGGCCAACCTAAGGTAATGCTCATAAAAAACCTACCTTAACCGGTAGATTACCCTTCATCATCATCAGACCAAGTTTTTTAACTTCCATAAATATGTCAGTTAAAAATATGTTGAAAAATTGTTGGTGACATCGTATTATACATTACAAATTACAATTACACTGCTTTAGTCACAGTAAGCGGAGCAATGACCATAATGTTTACATTTCCGATTCATAAACCTTCGATAATTTGTCAATGGTCAGGTTTCCCTTTCTATGTTAACAGTGGTTTATTAAAAGGTTGGCCAACTATTATTGCATACGACTGTTATTAAGCACGAGGCCTGAGCAGGCGAAGTAGTAATTGAACTGGGCTCATATAACACTATGTTGATGTGCCTCGAAACCAATATCAACAATAATTGAAGTGACTTATTGACCCAAATCTGCGGAAAAATAGTCACAGAAAACTTCTCTGCCATCAGAAAACACAGTTGACATAGATGGTGACCTTCGAAACCTTCGAAAGATGGAGACCGGTACCTATTGTTGAAAATATCTTTCCTCCCCCCCCTTGCCACGATGTCCTTACCCTTTCATTTTACGTCCTACTCTCCCTCCTTCCAGGTTGCCAGGGTGCTCCTGGAGTACGGGGACTCTCCGAGGAGGTGGACTTTCCATGCCTCGGACTCCGCAGCGGCCGACGGATTCGGGTGGGCCGTCGCACCAGCCCGGCACCCACCCTCCCCCTCCCCGTCAGCCACCCTCGAGGTGCAGGTGCTCAACAGGCAGCTCCGGGTGTACGGCAGGTGGTCGGCGACCGCGGGCCGCACCAACGCCTCTACGCGCGGCGGTCGGCAGGGGGTGAGTTTGTCCCCGAACATACCCTTCCCCCTCTCTCTCCCACAACACTACTATTGGATTAAAAATTTTGGTTACTCGAGTTTAAACTTTAACCATCATAATCATTATTTCATTGCTCGTGCTCATATTGCTCGAGGCAACCATGACAGGTTGCCTCGAAGTTTCGACGTCTCGGATAATAAGGGAGGTCTTTCCTCTCCCTCCCTTCCCCACCCGCCGCCGCTTTCGCAGGACGCAGCGTCGACGTCGTCGGAGGAGGGGGGCGGAAGAGGGCAGGACCCTCCGCCTCCCGCCCAAAGGACCCTCGGTCGCGTTGTGGACGGCGCCGTGAGACCCCGGGGGCGCGCTGAACTGCTGGTCGGGGGCGGTCGGTCGCTGTGGTGGAGGGACGCTTCAGGGGGCGGGGGGGCGTCCCACGAGGTCCCCGCCCCCCCTGGGTTCCTACACCCGGCGAGGGGGGGCGCGGAGGGTGTCCGGCGGAACTCCTCCCTGTTCCTCTCCTTCAACCGCGTCCTCCGTGGTGAGTGGAGGCGGGGATCCGGCCTCTGCACCGTCTCCGTCGAGATGCTGGAGGCGGAGGGTGAGTGAGCAGTCCCGTCCTCTTAACTCCCCCTCCCCCATGGTGCAAGCGACAATTTTGGTTTGATGGTTTCCTCTCCAGTAGCAGGTATTGAAAATTAAACCCCGAGGATGGCTTACAGACTTTTATACATATTTAATACTACAGCAAAAAAAATACAATATGGCTCTCTCCCCCGAAATAAACCCAATGTATGACTACATCAAAAGATCCTTTCCGCTGTAACCGTAACTGGAGATGGATATGGGAGAGTAATGTCAGATAGAAAAGGCCTTTAACCAAGGTGCCACTGTATAATGTCTTGCATCTATCTCTCCCCACCCTTTTCAGATCAGTGCCCGAGTTCACAGAGGTTCTGTGACAAGAATGCCATCTGCAAGCCATCGCGAGTTGGTCACCAGTGCTCCTGCAAGAAAGGTTGGCAGGGAGATGGAATGACTTGTGCAGGTAACCAACTCTTCTTCACGTCCTAAATCTTATCACGGCATGTGACATTTACATTTTCTCAACGTGTGATTTTGTCTTGTCCTGTTACTCGGGTTGGTACCATTAGGGCAGATCTTTGTGTATGTCGGCTCTCTCCATGCCGCAATGTCCCGTGTGCCATTCTTCCTTACATTGAAACCGTGACCCTCCCCTCCTCTTCCTCCCTCCCTTCAAAATCTCTTGACAGTGCTCTTTCTCTTCGCTGAGTGTTGGAGTCCGACCGTGTTGAAATAGTCCTGCCCGAAAATTTCTGCTCACCCCCTCTCTGCCCTCGACTACCCCCACTCCGAGCTCCTTCCTTTCCCTACCGTGCCATCAACAGAGCGATGGAGAGCCTCCGCCCACATCCTCCTAATGGATTTTGCGGTTTTGAATAGGGATGACCCGTCTGTAAGCCTTAGAGTGTTCCTAGCGAGTTCCTGTGCTATGAGTCTTCCCACATCTTGCCCGGACACAGGAGTTAGTAAGGGACAAAGTAAAACCCTTATACAATATTCTAATGAATCACGAATGTCCCGCATGGAAACATTGTAGGTGAATACCTAATATATTGTCAGAGGTTGTATGTATGTTGCTTTTAATCACGCAATTATAGAACTATTGTAATGCTTTGGAGTGAATTCTATGTGAAACCAAAACACCATTATGGATACATATGTAACCAAAAATGGAGAACAGATTATTGTTGTTGAATTATGCATTCAAAATGTAAGATAGAATAGAAAAGTTTTGTGCAATATTTTGAAAGGTGACATTTGCAGTGGAATATCCATTGCTAGCTATATAATTTCAAGTCTCAATTGTGACCACAGTGAATTTCGTGTCCATGTTAATTTCGAGTAAACGTTTCTCTTTATGACAACTTTTGTGGAATAAACACTGGATGATGTTGGCACCAGTGACTTGATGGTCACACTTAGTGATATGTACAATGAACTATCATTGAAATCCATGTAAATACTTTTATCTCAGTGTGGAAAAACGATTGTTTCGAACACGTTCTTAGTTGAACTCGGCATTCTTGAGCAAATTCAACATGGGAAATAATAATTGGAATACTTACAGGTAAATTGCAATATGGTTGTTGAAAAATCGAGTTTATAATGCATAGTATTATTGTTTATTAGTTTCTGCTTCGACAGCTATGGTCATTTACCACCTCTTCAATTCATAGAATAAAACCCTATTGGATAAACACAACACCCATGTCCTAGGCGGGACTCGAGCAATCAACCCCGGTCCCACACTACTCAGGGTCACCTCTCTGGGGATGCGTAACCGCATTTTCCTACCACCAATTCCAAAAAAAAAGTCGGCGAGCGCGCTACCCCATTAGTCCAGTCGGATTAGTTCCAAAAAGGGCTTGATGCGGAAAAAAATATAATGTCTACGAAATTTGGCAGGCAGCTCAAGAAAAGTAAAATTAAGTTGCAAACAAAAAACGGGATATACGGTCGTGGACAAAATGTTCCTTATAAATAAAATTTCGGATTATGGTTTTTTTATTGTATCTTTTAAAATATAAACTTTACAAAAAAATGTTCCAAATAAATGTTGTATAGCTAAAATAGGCAGCTAGTATGGATTTTTACATGTTAATTTTGTATAATTAGTAAGCATTAGTAAGAATTCCTTCCTCACCTAAGTAAGAATTCCTTCCTCATAAGTAAAAACTCCTTCCTCAATAAAGGCATAACAGATTGGAACAGATAGCCTGAAGAAGTTTTTGAGCCCTTCCCTATAAGCGTAAGTAATATATCGTAATCTTCTCGTAATAGTATCACGGAACATGTGTTCCGTGGTAGTATTTTTTGTTTATAGGGTGCTTCGATATCTATGGTCATTTCGTACCTCTACAAGTCATAGAAAAAATCCATCTGGACAAACACAACACCCATGCCTGGGCCACCTGGGCGGGACTCGAATCCGAGACCTTGGGGTTAGCCTCGGTAACTATTAATACTATTCGAAATCGGAAAAAATGCATTTTGTAGTTCTTTTTTTGCAAAGTGAAGTATAGTGTTAAATTGTAGGAAATAGTTAATTAGAACTGATGATAGAATTCAAAATGTTATTTATTTTTAAAACTCGTATCTCGTAAACTATATAACTTTGAGTCCTTGAATTGATGATGTAGTAGGGTTAACATTTAAAATTATTCTTAACTCATAGCTTAGATAGCCCATGATAACTCTATGATACGCACACCCCGCACACACGCTTTGATATGGAATAAAACTGACATTGTGAAATTTGAATGAGACAACTGCCGGGAGAAAAATAAAATAGTGTTTCAAGTCACACACAGATCACGCTTGAATCTCCGTATAACATCGTCAAAAATTTCCCGCCTTTGGCCAAAGGTAGAGCAATACATAATAGTAGTATTTTTGTTTATAGGGTGCGTCGACATCTATGGCCATTTCGTACCACGTCAATTAATAGAAAAAACCCATCTGGACAAACACAACACCCATGACACAAACGCGCGACCTTTGTTATGGCAGCGCGCTACCCACCAGGCTAATCCGGTTAGAGCATAACTAAAAAAAATACATTCTACAAAACTCTGGTGTATTGTGTTTCTGAAGTACTTGCCAACATGATTGAATTTACGTTATTTATTGTTCAATTCAATTTTTAATTAATAATAATTTTATTGGCAACAGGAGTATTACAAACACTATAGACCTTGTCAGTATATACAGAGGTATATTCTTGTATTCACATAATTAAGTCAACTGGTTTTTTCAGAGCCTCTTTCAGTGTGTGAAATGGATTTCCAAATAAGCTCAATTTATCTTTAAACCTTGCTAGAGGTCCATTTTGTATTTCCACCGGAAATTGTTAAATAATTATTAACTATACTTAAAAATCTTAAGACTTAAAGGGAATTTTATTTGTACCGACTTGTTAATTTCATTTAAGTACGTACTGATTATCGTTAATGACACCTATAATTTAGATTCACCCTTTATTAGCACCTAACTGGTGGCTAAACACTTTAAAACTTGAGTGGATTATTGCTTTGTGTTTTGTGTGGGTATATTAATGAAATTTGCATTTACCTACATTTTAAAAAGTTTGAGGTGATAATTTATGATGTTACACAGAGAGGTATCATTCTTGATAAAGTCATTTATTTGAAATTTTCTTACTCTGACATTTTGTATGTTTTTTATTATCCCTTTTATAATTCAAGAATATCCAGATGTTGCTGTGTTCCATGATGCTAAGCTTAGATTAGGCTTATAAGAGACGGTTTCAGGCTTTACTTGGTGGAATTCTCTCATGATGGAGGGATAGAAAATTTTTATGTGGAATTGCTGTGTTCTATACCTCCATCTTAGATTAGGCTTTGAGTATATCCAAGATTGAATTGTTAAATTTCTTATAAATGTCTATAATTTTCCAATGTATATCATTCTCTATATTTTTTTAATCATGTCTTTTGGGTAGATAATGTCAGTGAATAAGTAGATAAGGGTATTGTTGTTTGTCTATTGTGAATATTAGCAAACTTCCACGAAGTGAAGACCAAAACCATTAATTTCATTAGGCAACGTGCTTTTTCCACCCAAAAATATTTTGGAGGTTTGGATGTGCTTGTTCCTGCGCATTGATATTCATTTCATATTCTTTTGTTAATCTATGACAGAAATCGAAACAATGTGTGAATCCATATATGCATGCATATAATGGGCATAATTTAATAATAATAATTTGTCATAATTTTGAAGTAGATCTAATTACATTATGTTCTTCTATCCACATATTAAGTATGGTTATTATTTTAAATGATTTCAGTTTATAATAATAATATACATTAATCTTAAGTTAAGTGTTGATAAAATAAGCTTAGTGAGATAACTTCCTTACTATTTTTCAGACATTGATGAGTGCAGGATCAGAAATGGTGGCTGCTCTCAAATCTGCAGTAACGAGCAGGGGTCGCATACTTGTTCCTGCTTTCCTGGCTTTGCCCCAGATCCTGAAGACCCAAACAACTGTGTCGACATTGATGAGTGTTTAGCAGAAACAAATTCAGGAATGCCAGGGCACTCATGTGATCACAGTTGCCGCAATGTCATCGGGTCTTATGAATGCGAGTGCAGGAAAGGTCATCACCTTGCCTCGGACGGTCGAAGGTGCATTGGTCAGTGTGGCAAAACAGTTTTCGCCCCATAACCTTCCAAATTGGTAATCTGATGATGAAGGGTAATCTACCGGCTAAGGTAGGTTTTTGATGAGCCTTAGATTAGATTGGCCACGTAACATCTAACTTTAATCCCACTTCATATCTGCATACTTCCCACGCCTAACATTCTATCCAAAATCCCTATTCTCTATTCCTACCCCTACCCTGCTTACTCAACAGCCCATTCAGTCTTGAGTACCCCTTCCATCCACTTTTCCTGTCTTTTTTGGATTTCTCACAGCAAACGCCTCTCCTCCCCTATCATTCTCAAAACCTCTTCATTAGTTTTTCTCTCTGCTCACCTCACTTTCTCCATCTGTTGCCAAACCCACGTTAAAAACCTCCAATCTAAGCTCATCATCCTTTCTCATGGACCTGGTTTCGGATCTGTGTAATTCTAGGCTCCATATGAGTATTTTCACCAATCTTTTTTTCAATTATTTATTTAGGGTCCCTCTCATCAACTTTCCTTTCTCAAAGGCCTCTTCTGCTAATGACATTTTTCTTCTGATATCCTGGCCACTACGTCCATTTTCCTGTACGATGCTTCCCAAATAAGTAAATTTTTCTTCTCCCTTCGATCATAATAGATGCCTAGCCTTCTTATTTCTTGAAAATCACATATCTTTCATTTTCTACTATTAATTTTCATCTTAAACTTCTCACACTGATCTTGTAAAACACTCAACAAGGTCTGAAGTCCTTTGGCTGAATTACTGACTAGGACTTGGTCGTCGGCGAATCTGACTGTTTTAATGAGTTCCCCACCAACTTTTACTCCGCTCTCAACTATTTCCCATGCCATCTTGGATAGGTACCATGCTTTGTCTGTTACCTATCCAAGTAAAGTAGTGAATAGGTACCAGACAAAGCCTCACATAAACATAAATCACGTCCTCACCTATATTCATACTTATGAACACCTATCGTGGAATACCTATTCTTTTTCTTCCCCTCCATTTCAGTATGGCTTCTATGCCTTAATATCCATCTCCTAAAAGTCTCCCTCTCATTGCAGTAACTCTTCATTCTCTCTTGATCAGCCTTTGGACGTTTTCCTTGTCTATTCACAGAAATGAGTCAATCATTTTCAAATATGAAAGGCACGACTGTCTTGTATGCTTCCTTCTCCCATTATTTTTGGATGTCGTCTTGTAGAGTTCCTTTTACACATTGCTGAGCCAATGTCCCCCTTAGTTTTCATTCTGCTGAGAGGGTAGGTTTAAAAAACACTATGCATTTTAATCATTTTTCTCCTGGCAAGAAGTTACTCTCTTGTATATTACAGTATTATTATACAGTAGGATTTGTAGTTTTATGAAAACATTAGTAATTAGATTCTAAAGTTTAGTTATTTTATAATAATTTTGATATCTTGGAAAACCCATAAAGTTAAACTATACATTAATGCATTTTCTACAAGAGCAAAATATATCCTACTTGCTTTTAAATTTGACATATCTCACATGATAAAATTAAAATCAGGAAGCTTAATTTTTTACTTAATCTGTTACTATGTTTGTCAAATCAATAGTTATGTTCTATTGTAATCCATAAGTGTTTTGACGCTATAATGATACATAATTGCTCTATCTCGTAGCATAGATATTATAGTCTTCTCAATGATTATGTATATGCCCTCTTGTATGTACTTTAATTTATATGGGTGTTGTAAAATTTGACAATGTACAATGTGCATAACCTTATTTTAATTGTCATCAGATCATCATGTTGTTGCCATGGGAACCTCCGGGATCGTCTTCAAAGTTTCTGACAGCCAATTCAGCATGAACAGTATTGTCGACCTGTATCTACCCGAGACTAGTTTAGCGACACCACATTAGATTATTATTGTCTCTGTTATTATTCACATTGTTGTTGTTGTTGTCATGCTGTAGTGGGTCCTGACTCCTGCCCTCCCTCCCTTGCGTGCCATAATGGTTGTGAATTGGACTTCTCGAGTCATGTGGGCACGAGGGTGGGCATCAGGTGTTCCTGCCCCCACGGGTACATCCTTGATGAGAAGGACTCCAAGTCATGCCTGCCGACTTGTGCCGTTGGCAATGGTGGCTGCCAGCATGTGTGCCATGACGGCAGCATGTTCATGACAACGGGAGAGACTGGGCGTGCCGCGAGTGGAAGCACGAGGCCATCGTGCTCGTGCCAGCCAAAGTACCTCCTCGGGGCAGATGGCAGAACGTGCCATGGTATGTGCTGGGAGTCTTAACGATAATAATAACGATAAGTTGAATCCAGGTTTAATTCGGATCCAGAACCAAAACCTTCATTTCAGATCTAAATTTCATTTTTTTCAGGATCCTATGTTTCATGTTAGATTTACAGAATATACAAAATCTTACAAATTAAAAAGATAATTAAAATAACACAAGAGATCAGGTTGAAACTTCTTGTATATGTAAAAGTTCTCAATAAAACTTTTTTGTAAATTAAAATGCGTGCTTTGTGGGCAGATGCGATAAGTATATTCGGGACATTTTCACACAAGGTATTTTCACATCACAGTACACACACACATGCAAAATGCAAGTAAATAATTGGAAATATAGTTTCAGGCTTCACTTGGTGGAACTCTTTTATGATGAAAGCGAAGAAAAAATACAGCTTATTCCACATACAAAAACAAACTTTAATGCACAACCATGGTTTCACTGCAAACCTGATGATGCTGCTTCACAGTGAAACCATGGTCGTGCATTAAAGTTTTTTTTGTATGTGGAATAAGCTGTATTTTTTCTTCGCTTTCATCAAATGAATTATTCTTGGGGGTCCAGTGAAAAAATGCCCCATGCTTCAGAATGCATTTCTACTAGTTATAATACAAGATGAAACTCAAATTTTCTCTCACCCAACCTTCAATCAACCAAAGACAGAAACAATGATAAGTAAAGTAATACCACAAATGATTAAATGAGAGACAAACTTTGAAATTCCTCATAAAATGTGGAATTTCAAAGTTTGTGTCTCATTTAATCATGAAGCAGTTCCACGAAGTCACACCAGAAACTATTTCCAATACCACAAATAATGACCACAGCTGTCGATTTCACTGTTTTGTCACAGAATGTGGAAATTTCATTTCTAAGATGAAAAAATAAATATTAAAATTTCACGGACATGGTTTTATATATATTTATTTATTTATTTATATATATATATATATTCCTTCTTTGTCTCTCTCTCTCCAGCTTCCTGCTCTGTGAACAATGGTGGCTGTCAGAAGAGGTGCACCACCACGATGGAGGGCATAGTTTGCAGCTGCTCGACTGGTTACACTCTGAATGAAGATGGGAAAACCTGCTCAGGTGAGTGAATCAAATGGGAGACGAAAGGTCTGGGTGACCTCACCTAATTAGTCAGCTCAGGGTGAAGCTCAGGGTTATTGAAGAATTGAGAGTTTTTCCCACGTGAAACAAAAACATTCCCTGGAAGGGATCCCTCTTAAGCAAAAATAATAATAATTTATTTTATCCCAGGAGAAGTGGTACACAAGCATAGGACATTTCACATTGCAGATACAATATAATAACTCATATATAAAAAATATATATATCTACTCAATTTACCCGATTATAAGATGACTCCATTGTAAGACTTCCTTTATCTGAGACTAAATTTTGAAAAAATCTTAGTTTTATTTTTTGTTGAACTTGGTGTTAAAAGTGTATAATAAATGTATGATTAGTTGATGTTGTTGGCCGTTACTTGGTGGAAATGAATCATCGTAGCAAAATGAAAAAACCAACTTGGTCAATTTCCACAATTTATTCTTCGTGACTACCCGGGTTTCAAATTTCAAAGTCATCATCAGGCAATACAGAAAAGTACAGAACACAAGCTATATATACACAAATGAGGGAGGGGAGGGGTGTGGGAGTATGCGAGGAAGGGTTGGGTTGGGAGGGGAGGGGGGTATGTGAGGGAAG
>WURS02080626.1:0-10208 GCA_011762765.2 Rhinocypha anisoptera
GAAATAGTTTCCGGCGTGACTTCGTGGAACTGCTTCATGATTAAATGAGACACATACTTTGAAATTCCACATAAAATCATATATATATATATATATATATATTTTATGTGGAATTTCAAAGTTTGTGTCTCATTTAATCATTTTTTATTTAGATAAATGAAAGCGTGCATCTCAAAATTATTCTCCTATTGGTGTAGGTATTTAGTGAATTGTACCGTCGAGATTTTGGAGCCAGCAAAACCCGTCCATTGAAAAAAGGCATGAGATTATTTTAAAGCTGTTTAATTTTTAAACAAACGACATGTTTCTATCTGTTTTCATCTACATCTACATAATACCCTGTAAGCCGCCACAAGGGCGTGTTGCAGGGGGTGAGCCACCACACATGCACTCTCATTGCACATGATACAAGTCATGCATTACGCACAAAAAGAAGTAAATTTAATGCAAAACCTATTACGAGAACAAATAATTTAATCCGGGGACTATAATTGGAGGCCTTACAACTTTAATTTCACCTCGTATATATGTGCACAGGATAAGGAGGACGAACTGCAGATGGAAGTGCACAGATTGCAACAGTTGAGTTACTTTATATAACATGAAAAACTCAAGAGCTAAAAAAAGACGATGGTATTCATATGATGCAGCCCGAAACAAAATATTTTTATTGAGGACCAAATCCTGGAACATGTGTCGCACTCCCAATATTTAGGAAGCTATATGACATGTGTCCAGGAGAAAGATATTAAAAATAGAGTCATTGCTTTCCACAGGGTATGTGGCACGATCAGAATAACTTTGAAAAATAAAACCAAAAAAGAAACACAAATGAAGTTTTATAAAGCGAGGGCTGTCCCTACTCTACTGTATGGGTGAGAATGTTGGCCACAAAAGAAAAGAATTAATGCAGATAGAAGCGTCTGACACGAAATTTTTGAGATCATCATAAAATGTTGGTCAAGAATTTATAAATTAAGGAGTACTCATGTAAGTGACAATGAACTAGTTGTCTGGGCAATCACTGATAAATCAGAAGGGCACAAGAATACATGATGGAAGGAACATTTATTTCGAACGAATGGGAGAATGGGAGAATTCGTGAACAGGCGATGGATATACGAATATCAAACCAATAGGCAAGAGGAGAGTCGGAAGTCCAGAGAACAAGATGAAGCCGGAACAGCATTAAAAAACCTAATTCTGGAAGAGACAAGAAGATTTGCACTCGGCAAACGTTTACCGCAGTAACTTTTCGATGCGTAGAAAAATGACAAACGACAAACAAGACAATGCGAATATGTCCCTGATCTGAAAGGGTAATTAGGGGTGTTCGTGGCACTTTCAGTCTGTGTCCTCCCCTCTCCTCTTTTGGCGGGAAAGTCATGCTTCGGTGCCGGAACTCGCGTTGGAAAAAGTGTCGTCAAAGATTTAGTTGTCACGGAACAACAGCGATGCCTCTGCTCTTAGGGAGCTCGGGGCCCCTTGACCCTTTATTACTGCTGTTACTGGGCGAGGGAAAGAGAGAGAGAGAGAGAGGGAGATATATAGTATCCCTCATAGCTCCCTTATCCTTGCCCCTTGACCTCCTCCCCTGACCTCCTGTCTCTGCATCCCAAGCACATCCATTCAAAGTCCCCTTTTCCCCCGCACTTATCTTAGCCGGCGCTAATGACTTGCAGCGCTCACGCGGTACTCCTCACGACGACAACGCGATGAAACTTCGCCATTATCGCCCCCTCCCAGAGAGCGGCAACTACGCTCTCCTCTCCTTCACTTTTTTTTTACAAAGAAATTTCGGTGCATAAATTTGGCATTCCTGTCACGCGCGTAATTAAATTCTCTCCTCGGAGATGACTTTGGGCACGCCGCGTATTTTTGTATAAAATAATATCCGCTCTTTGGAGAGTAATTTGAGAGAAATTATTATTTCCTCGAAAGATTATTTTTTTTTATTTCCTCGCAGTAAAAGAATGGTGCAGCTCCAAATGCCATCCATCTCGACCGTGTTCATCCCTCGCCACTTAACAACTACGCGAATGGAAGTGTGTCCCATATTTTTCTCGACGGTGGTTGAGTGAATGACATTTCTGGAGTTGAGGAAGTTCTTAAATGCATTATGGCAAGTGCCTCGTATTTATTTTCGCCATCGTAAATCGACGCCAAAATGTTTTGATAAAGTAAAATATGTATATTTGCTAGCCGGAGAACAAAAATTACCGATTTTTATTTCGTCAAAAGTAGAGAGATTATCTTTTCCTGTCCTGGTACCCCACTTGGTATGATGTTCTTATCCTGATACGCGGAGCTTTTGGGAATACACAATTAATTAGCCAATAATGCCAACGTAGAACCTAGATTTTCTCGGGTCGCTTTTATAACTTTAAAAAACAATCTTTTCTTCTCCTAGTTCCCTTTCTTATAAATCCAACCTACCGTATTTTTTTCGATAGATAACGCGCGCATTATCTATACAAAAAAGGAAATGAAAATAACTTGCTGAAATCCACAAATAATTTTTATTGCGACGACCAAGGTTTAGACACTCTGTGTCGCCTGATGATTACACAATGTGTCGAAACCTAGGTCGTCGCATTAAAAATTTTTTGTTGATTTCAGCAAGTTATTTTCATTTCCTTAATAGATAACTTCCACCATGCTGTTTTTAAAAGAAAGGTTCGAATCCGAAAAAAATGAGCATTCACGGTATAGGATTACGTACTGAGAATTTCTCCACCGAGATTTTTTATTTAGGCACAACTAGTTTCGACGCTACGGGGTCATCTTCAGGTACAAATATAAATTATCCAGAGACAGTCACTTAAATGTACACTCAGGTAAGGAAGTGGGGGCGGCAAGGGAAGGATAAAGGAAAGGAATGCGGGCCTATGATTGGTGGCGAAGCAAGGTGTCTCTAAGTTCGGGGACGAGAGGGTTGAGGGTCTGGTGGTTGGCTACTGCACTGTACGCCTGCGAGAGTCAGGGCTGCGAGGCGTCCAGTTAAGGGGGAATTGTTTTCGAGTATGTTGTCTTTGGCCGTTTGGATCCTTTCCTCCGGTGTCCTCTCATCTCCAATTTCTACACTCTGCTCAACTTGCTCCCAATTGCAACTACCCCCCCTATCCAACTTCTCAGTAAGTTGTATTACGAGGTGCATTCAAGTTGTAAGGCCTCCGATTTTTTTTCTGTGTTACCTCTTGACGTAATCTCCCTGCAGCCGTACATATTTTTCGCAAAGTCGACGCCATGGTTCTATGGTCGCGGTGAAGGTTTATTTAGAAGTCTGTTTTTGCCACTGGAAAATCGCTGTGACGCTGACGACAATACCCGTTTCTCTTCTCAATTATTTTGCTAGTTTCCAGTTCTTGATTGAAATTCTCCATTGAAATGGGGTTTCCTGTCAGCCTATTTAATAAAAAGTGAAAAGTGGAGAATTTCTGAGAGATAGGATGACGCGGAACTTGAGGGAATAATGTGGTCCGTTGTGGCGTCTCTTCGAAAAAATCGCTAAATTGAATTCCTCATTTGCCTTGGTAACCGTCGCATCTAGGATGTTGAATTTTCTTTCCTTCTCTTTTTCCGCGGGTAATGAGAATTTTTCTACTTTGCGAATTTAAAAATCCTGAGGAAATTGTCTAATTGTCTTTCTGTACCCGTCCAGATCGCGATGACGTCGTCGACCTAACGGTACCAGCAGTAACCGTTTTTGGTGTTCGCCGAGCTGTTGTTAAATAATTTATTCTCTAAATCGTCCATAAAGAAGTCTGCGAGGAGCGGTGATGGATGGGTGGGTACCCCGTTGCTAAGCCTAAATACATATCTTAGTGGAAAAAAATACGCGGCACGTAATCTTATTTATGCCCACGTCCTCTGTGGTAGAGAGTCGGATTACCGTCCTGGGGGTTGTGTCCTCCCAGTCTGCCAACCCGGAGGTAGCAGGTTCGAAACCCGAATAGGTGGATTTTTCTATCTCCACCTTGGGCATGGATGTGTTTCGTCATTGTTATTTTAAAAAAATGTCGAAAGTTCATAGGTTTTCGCGGCGAATGTTGATGATGAACCCTTCTCGGGTTTCCAACCGGGTCAGGGTGTTTGTAGACACCGACGTTTCGACAGTGTAGTCTGCCATCGTCTTCAGGGTGAGTGACGAGAAACGTTGGTGCCTACAAACACCCTGACCAGGCTGGAAACCCGAGAAAACTTCAAATAAAATGTCATCGCGTCCACTGTAAATTGGCCTCTTAATGATGTGTGTGTGTGTGTGTGGACGGTTGTAATATAAATAAATAAATTATTTCTCGGAAATGGATTTCCACAGTTCTGCCTGAAAATATCGAATTCGCGGTATACATTAGAAAGGTATGAGAGGTGAAAAATTAATGACAAAACTTCAATGATAGAATCGCATCTCCTTGTTTATTGTACGCAAAAAGGTTAAAATCAATGAAATTCTTCATCGGATTCTGGAAGAGTCAACCGCATTTTACATCGCTCTTGTGGTGTTTCTTCAGATTCGACTGCTGTGTAGTAATTATATTATACGAGGGCATGGGGTAAAGTTCAACGCCTTGCACTGAGATGACGGTGTTAGTAACAATGAAATTCCGTTGCGTTCTTACACCATTTTCAACAATTTCAATCGAGTTAATCAACCTGAGTTTTCATACAGTATTGTTTACACGGTTTATTTAAAGTATATGTGTTGTTTATGTTGTTAGCAGTCTCTAATTCCTAACTTTTCCGCTAATTAGTACCATGTGCGTTATCTATGCAACAGAAGGTATTTCGAAAACGCGGTTGGGTTACGCGTTATATGTACATTAGGTGCGCGTCATTTACCGAAAAATACAGTAATAACAGTCGATCGCTTTCATTTATTCCTGTTGCAGTTGAGTGACGAAAAGTAAATTTATGATAACATTAAGATCAATCCCCGAGGCATAGAATCTGAGCTCTATCGTTTCTTCATCGCTCTTCGCAAACCATGAACCATTCAGCGCCAAGTTATTCTTAGAGATAAATAAAATTATTTCCTTTGCATGTCATTTTAGGACCTAGTCACAATTTCCTCCTCTAAATATTCCATGCTGAAAGTATTTTTTTTTCAAGATGTTGTTTCAAGTCTTGTCATCACTGTTAGCCTCAGGAGGACCAGGAGAAAGGCTAAACAAGGATGAGAAATGGAAGGGTAGGGGAAAGTTTAGACTCATAAGAGCCTACAAAAATATGTTTCAACTAATGAAACTGGTATTTTTTTACTCTTATGTCCTCGTCACCATTCCCATTTTTGTCTAATATATAACGCGAACATGTGAATTTTTATTTTACTTCCCACATATTGAGAATAGCATCATTACCTCATAATTACCTTTTAGCTTTCACCTCTGGTCTATGCGTATATCAAATTCAATCTATATACTATGTTTCTCAATTAACTTAACCCTTTGCACTAAGATTAATCTACCTCGCGCCTATTTCGCCCCGCGTGGTGTACCCCATCTCTTAATCCACGCTACGATTACCATGTTTTATAAGACAGGTCAGCAAGATCAAGGCCATTAGCGTCAAAATCTTGTACTTACACCCCTTGTATTTTGCAGGTTTATCTTTCATCAATCTCTGTTTGCATTGGATTAGAAATTTTTTTTCGCCTTTTTTATTTGATTCACAGATCCACATTCTGCATTACTGATCTGATGCTTCAGACTAAATTCTTTCCCCCATTCTCCTCAAAAACGCGTCGAAACACCGCGAGATTTTGTCAAATTCCCCGTATCATCGTGCCGTTTCTAATGATTCATGGACGTGTTCAACTCTATTCTTACTTGCGGCATATTTTCTTAAGTATTATAGTGTGTAAGTGGGCACGATTCATTATAAATTTAGTTACCGGCGCATAGGGGAGAAAATTAGTTCCAGATTTATTAGAAATTTAAATTTTCGGAGAGGTTTTCCTACCACCCGTCAACTCAGCTCATCCTGATTCCTACTGGCAAGTTAAATTTAAGGCACTGTTATTTTTACTGCCGTGTGACCCAATATCCTATTTTCTTGATGCGTCGTTACTTGATTACACTTTAATTGAGTAAAAGTTATTGACTTTTACTTTATCGCCACAGACATATTTTTATTTTCATATGTAATGACGACGATAGCGGAAGTACTTGATTTCTTGTCTTTCGCGCCTTCATAGACAACCATTTCCTTCTTATTTACGTGTTTTCGGGTTTTTCCGCTTCCCCCATATTTATTATCCTTTAGATTCGACTAATAATTTCAACGCATGATGGTTATATTTCCTTAATCTTTTTTCTGTATTTACATTTCAAATTTCCCTCATCACGCTTTGCTCAAGGAACCAGCGAGGCGCTTACTTTACATTTATCTGTGCATGCAGATTCACGTAGATTTAAGCATCCTACCACACACATGGGTTCAAAATTGTGAAAATAATTTATCAAGTTTCATATCATTCTGAATCACCAAAACCGATCAAACTTTCACTCTACCAACTGACTTCCACATTAAAGCGCCCCTGAAATTCATTAGGCGTCATCTGTCAAGTGCTTTCTTTAAGTAACTCTCCTAAATCTTAACACTTTATTTCCATTTTATCTTATTATTTCCGTGTCCGTGTCAAATTTGGTCCTCGACTTCATATTTTGGACCGCCTTAAATATCGCAAATTGTATTTGTCGTAATTTATTTCTGCCGGCTGGCAAGGTTGTAAACAGAAATATGGAAAATGCGTCAAATTTAATTTGCAGATATTAAAAATATATTATGGTTTTTTTTCGTCCGGCTATGTTGAAACACTCATTATTTTACCTTATCAGTTGATCATGCCATAGATACTGTTTGTCCATGTCGAGTGAAAAAGGTTTTTCAATTATTTATTTATTATTTTAATAGCACACCAAAAAGTGGAATGGGGCATTTTAAATTTGGTACCATAAATAATTAATGTGAAAATATTAGATAAAAATACAGGAATAACTATGAATAAAGCTCATTTGAAACTATCCAATAATTATTGAAAAATATCCATGTTAGGAATAAATATACTTTGCATTGTTCCACAAATATGTGGAAAAGTACAAAATATATTTATTGCTAACATTCTCAAAGTTACGTTAAAGAACATTAAATTCCAAGTTTCAAGAGTCGTTATTCAATAGAAATTTTACCATATAGTTATAATAAAATAGGTAAAGCGAGTGTTGGCTACTGTGCATCGGGAAATCATTGGTCACGTGACTTAATGCAAGATGGCGTTTCTGTTATGGTTACACCCTTTGTTTATTTATCTTTATTAAGAGCTCCGTAGGAGTAAAATGACAAATGAGTAATATTTTCAGGGGAATAACTTAATCCTAATTTAATAACAGGACCATCACATGCGTATTTAAATTGAATTTTAATATTTTGTGATTTTTAATGTTTTTATTTGATTGTATAATATTGTCGTCTTGAACATGAGTAAGTCTTTATTGTCACAATGTTTTCTAGACTTCTGTGGTACGTTTAGAATGGAAAATTTGTGATTTCCCTGTTTGTTTATGTGAAATCCTGTTCTCCTTAAACTTTGAATTTGCTATTACTGTGTACGGCCATAATGGTTCGGCGTGTAGTGTGAAATTTATGTTTGAACAAGTCGCGCGCCACCGCGGAAAAGTCACGTGGTTTCAACGAAGGATCATCTTTCTCTCTCTACTTCGCAGCCAGGAGGCTCAAACTAACTCAATTATAACGCTATGACTGACAGTCTTTCACGCCATCAAAGAGGACTGGAAAGGTATGTGACCTTGACCGACCGTGATTATTAAAATTGAACAAGTGACTGTCGTTGAGAGCTTAATCAGCAACATAAAAGTGTAGTTGAAATCCAGTCCAGAAACATAAAAGTGTAGTTGAAATAATTGTTTACCTTCAATTTTGGTGTAAATAATCGAATTCATTTAATTGTTAACTGTATGCTTCATGAATCTATTCATCGAATCGAATATTATTGTGGGATAAATATCTCATTGTTGGATGGTATACTCTTGAACATACATTATTTGACTTTCGCTAAAATTATAAGTAAAAATAGACAAAATACTTAATGGGGCAGCATCTTGAAGTGCCTTACCTCTTTTATTTTTATGAGTGTATTCGGGTTGAATTAACGAAATACAATAAATTGCTTCCCCTCATACAGTGTAATAATGTACTCCACTCTATCCAATGGTAGCCATAATACATGTTTTTCTTTGTTGGTGCCCGAGCAGAGTTCTGGGTAATTTTATCTTGTTTTTCCATTGGTTGAGACCTTTAACACCGTTCAAGCTTCAATCATATTTAGAACCTTTCAATAAAAGAATAGTGTGATGAAACATAAGCCTTTCAAGAAGGATTGATTGAAGGTTGAACTTTTGTCGTAGGGATGGCATTTCGACGGGGTAATTCATTTCAAGAAAGCTTGTCCGAGGAATGTTGCTGGCGATTATGACGGAATAATTGATTGTGTGAAACGGTCCTAAGTAGAAACCTGGGAGTAGCATGTTACGCACGAAAATCCTGAAGGAAGGAGGGAAACGGGACATGGAAAGTAGTCGCCGAAGTGACTTTTTTTAGGAGGGGCATGAAGGTGAGTGAAGAGGGCAGAAGAGGTCAAGTGCATAGTGAACGACAAAAGGAGTTGAAATTGTGTGTGTGTGTGTGCAGCATAATGGGAAATGTTGGTAAATTCATAGACGATATTTCGATGTTTGTAAACAGTTTGATTTTTTTAAACCCTTACTTGCAACTCCTCGACGTCGGAGTTGGTCCCGGAATCCAGAACCTTATCCTTTTTTATTTGTCATTTTGATGGTTGATTGTGTGACTTGGATCAAATGAAATTCACTTGTCTTGAGTCACTCGAAAAACGTTATGGAAAGCATTAATTGCTCTTTATTTATTCATTTAATTTATTTAACAATCGCCCACACACTGTACTAAATGGTCAAATAGGGTGAACAGCGTGACGTTTTTTTTTACAATTACAGTGACGAAACACACACATCCATCCATTTCCTAGGTGGAGATTGAAAAATCCACCTAGGGCATGGGATTCGAACCCGCGACCTTAAGTTTGGCGGACGAGGGCGTTACCCCCACTGCCGCCACCGACACTTGGAGATTATCAAGTTATTTTCTTGGGAATTAGCAAGTTAATCGAGCATATTGGCATAAAATGGGGATGATCTCACCAGAGCCCTTCCTCCTTTCAGCATCCGATTTCATTTCGTCGGAGAAAATTTTTGAACCCCGCTTTTAAGGAGTACGAATTAATTCCCGCTGCGGTCGCGCTAAAAATTTTTCCATCCGACGTGTTGTTGCTCGCTGTTTTCCACCATTATTCAGAAGTGGCGGGCGCCTTTTCTTATTTCCTGCATTTGGAATCGAAGCGATAAAATAATACGTAATCACTGGCAACCAAGCGTGCTAGCGGGGAAATTCAAAAAAATATGAATAAATAAAACACAACTTTGTAGGTCCAAAAAATTCTATATTAAAAAAAACGACCGGTTTCGTCGATCAGTCGACATCATCAGGTGGTGATGACGTCGACTTCTCGACGAAACCTATCTTTTTAAATATAAAATTAGTGGACCTACAAAGTTGTGTGACTGAAAAATTGATACTATTGAAAAAAAAAATATATATATATATCTACAACATTAAAATGATGGTAAATTAGGTAAGGGATAGGAACTTATAAGAGGACGAACACGATATGTGATAGAAAATATTGATGGAAACCGAAAAATTCATATGAGTAAAAGTTTATTCCTCAGCCGGGACTTGAACCCGGACTTTCCAATTGCCGGTCAGGCGTGCTAATTAATTACCATTACACCTCCGAGAACTCCTTCCTCACACATGAATGACTTCTCGGTGGTGTAATGGTTCGCACGCCTGACCGGCAATTGGGAAGTCCGTTTTCAAGACCCGGATGAGGACAAGACTTTTTTCTCATATGACTTTGTCGGTTTTCATCAATATTTTCTACCACATATTGTGTTCGTCCTTTTATGTGTTCCTATTCCTTACCTAATTTGATATCATTTTGATATTGTATTTTTGTCACATGGCGGTTACTTCTGTATGAATAAGTATATATATATATATATATCCAAGCTGATGGATTCCAAAGAATATTTACGTACGGGTCCCGAATTTTT
>WURS02080636.1:0-10208 GCA_011762765.2 Rhinocypha anisoptera
CGGGGGTCTGCCGCAGGATTGCCTGTTCTGGGCGTGTTGTGTGCGGCGTGGTCGGGCGGGGGGGGGGGGGGGGGGGGGGGGGGGGGGGGCAGGGGGAGCGGGTGCGGGCTCGGCAGGGGGCGGTGTGGTGTGGGAACGATGGGGGTGCGGTCGGCGGGTCCGAGAATTCTCCCGGGATAGGGTGAGGTAGGTGGAGAGAGAGAGAGAGGAGTGGTCCTCCTCATGTTTGTGAGATAAAGATCGGCCTCTTGACTATTGCTACGCCTGCGCAGACGATTTAGTTTTGTCCGCGCAAAATCCCCTTGAAATTAATCCGGTGCCCAATGGGTGGGGGGATGTTGGACGAGTCTCTTTTGTTTCCTTGGAGGTCGCACACGGTTAAGTAGGGCCCCACTACCGAATCAGGGGTATGGGGAGATGGAGGGGGATAAGGTTCAGCACGCAACGTGAACTGTTATTGGGACGTTAGGCAAAACGGGCGCGCGCGCGAGTTTGTGGCTGAGTGATTTGTTTATTTCACCGAACGTAGTTGCGGCTCATGCTCGACTGATCGCACTTGAAAATTACTCGAGTGATTGCCAATGTCCCTCCACCCGTCAAACGGGAATCTCCGCCTAGATCTAAGTAGTGATTGCCACTATGAATTTGATGCCGGAATCACACAGTGCACAACCTACGTTCTCCAATCGATAATGTGTCCATAATCCGATTTGAATTACGCATTTTATTTCAACACCACATGTTTTGAATAACGAACGAGTTTCAGGATCATTGTTGTCAACATAGGCTCGTTCCTTGTATTGCATTATAGCGACTCTGTGCGATAACCTCTTATTTGCTTACTGCTTCGCTGCTTCTATACCTAACTCGGATTTTTGGTTATATTTTTTGAAACATTATCCGTGTGCAATGGTGGTATGGAAAGAATGTTGGACAAGCCCACGAAATTGCTTGCTGAAGGACTTCCATTCCTTACCCAGATTATTTTCTACACCTTTCCCGTATTTTTTTTCTTGATTATACTTTACGTGACGAATTCTTCCACAGTCGTACCTTATTTGATTTACGATTCCTTGATATTCTAAATTAGTTATGTCACGTTGAGGAACAGAAGAAAAAACACCTCAATTTAACAAATCAAGTATTTATTCTCTTCTGTTTACCTCTCGATTAACTTTCTTCTGTTCTTCATGATGAAATAATTTCATAGTTATGTCACCAAAATTAATTATTTTCCTTGGTGAAAGTCATTCAAATTTCCACACTCTGTTGCGCAGTCTCAATTGAAAGGCTCGTGGTACCAATCTCTTCAGGTTAAAACTCGGCAATAAATCTTTTGCGCTTAGAAAAAGTCTGAATTGTGTATTTAACCGCCTAATTAAGTGAATTTCGTACATCATGGGGTCAAATATCTAAGATTTTCTTAGGCGGAACTTCCGGAACCTCGCAGTTTCTTTTACCTTGGTCAGTGAATATTAAAGTCGTTTATTTTTTTTCACGTAGTATTAGAGAACTTCCCAATTGCGTCTCCATTGTGTCCCTTCAATTCCGATCCCACCCAGGAGATGGCGAAGCAATTTCCGCTGACCGTCTCTTGGTCTTATTGGGTCTCCTATCTCAATTTCCTGGAACGAGAATTCTGATAAAGTTGTAGGTTGTTGCGTGTATAGCACAAAATGACTGCTGTCACACTATTGGCACAAGGGAATTTATAAGTTCCTCTGAACTTAACTTCTACTTGTATACCATGAAAACCAACTAACGGTGAATGGCAGGGCGTGAAAATTTTGTACATTAAATTATCCTAAAGACCCTTAGGTTATGGAAATAGTCATCTATTTTCTAGCGGTTACTTTCACGTATTGCCTAGATGAGTTTGTTTCGACATCTTTCTCCCTTAACTTGTGAATCTGATGGGACCAATCTACTGTAGAGATTTGATTTACGAGTAATTTGCTTAACGGCACTATCGAATTCAGTTGTTCTACGTTTTTCCATAGTTCCTCTAGCTTCATTTATTTTAATTTTCTAGCGTTGGAGCTAAATTTGAATCGATGCCAATTTCTTCATATTTTGGGGACTCGGGAGAAAAATGCATCCTCTGTCTAAATTTGTTAACAGAAAATCCTCGTGCTGTACCATTTTTTCCATAGCTACTTTTTTCAAATACTTGATGGTGAGATTGGGTGACAACTAGGAAAAAGCTTATTTTTATATCGCAAAGTGATTACATTTTTTCAAATAAATGATATTAAATACGTATTTTACAGGGAAATGGGATGGTAACAGTCTGAATGCACAAAACTATGTTAGTTTTTCAGATATTAGCGTTTTTTTTTGCAATTATTGCAGGGGTTAACGGCAAGTAAACAGCGTTGTAGTTTGTCAAAGATCTGCTAATGCTGCAATCCGTTGGTTGATTGAAATACTCGTATGACTGAAATGAAAGTGGAATATGTATTGAAACAGTGGAAACGGTAATGGGAAAAGTCGACCAAAGGAAAATCGATGACTAACAAAATTAGTCTAATGCGAGACCTCGAACCGAATACCACTGATACACCTCACCGAAGACAATCTCCGTTTATGCACACAAAACGTGGGCTTATTTCGGCGTTGCCGATTTGTTAAATAAATTAATAATTTCGTACCATGTGGAAGATATTACTAAGTGGATTCGAGGAGAAAATATAATCCAACTTTAAATTTTAAACATTTAGATAGTTTGCGATGGTGTAAACAGTGTATGAATTAATTTTATATCTGACGCATACTCATTATTTTGACTCGATTTCCAGGCTGAGAAAATTTTCATCAAAACAATTTTTTACGACGACTTTTTGCATCTTTAGTGTGACACTTTTTCCTTTACGGCAGCAAAGGCATTTTTGCAAGAGACGGCAGTATAATTTCACTCGCGTGCAACCGTATGCAAAATTAACAGCGATTTTGACTCAAACGATCGCGAGCCTACCTCCTATAGTATCCACCTCTCTAACGATTCCCGACTGTGTTTTGAAGGCTGTCGATGTAACTCTGTTGGTGGCATCTTACCAGTATACCCCTCTCCCTTTAAGAATGGGGTGGAATCACTGTTCCTTCGTTTAACACTGAAAATATCGCTAATTGATGCCGACTCACCACCTCCCGTGGAATGCCGTCGAATCACCATTGATATTTAGCAGTGGGCTGGGTGGAAAGCCAAGAGTCACTCAGCCTTAAGCTGCCTCAAGCTGCGTTGGCCTTCGCGCCCACTTCGTTTCTTGTGTTCACATTGTACGAGACGAATGCCGCAAGCCTCTGGAGTATTTTTACCTTGGATGTCGGAGGACGAAAGGTGGAAATGCTCTCACGCATTCCATTATCGTGAACAGTCACTTACAAACTAGAATTCAAGATCTTAATATGATTTCGTTTTCTTTGCACTAACATTTCACCCCACGAAAGAGGTTTTTCGAGAAGAAATATAACGAAAGAAGGTTTCGGGCCATCGGTGACCTGTTTTTTGTATTTATAGGCATCCCAAAACTTGGTGGCACTCGACTGCGCGCAGCGTGACGTCGGGAAGTGGAAGGCGTTATGACTGTAGGGGATTGACAGAGGGGGGGAGAGGGGAAGGGACAGGACATGCCAGGCAAATAGACACAGGAGAGGGTGCGCGAACTTTTTTTTTTTTGGGTGCCTGCAAAGTACACAGGATAGCAGTTTGATTTTTAAACATTTGAGAGAACAGGCGATAGATCCGGATCTATCACTTTCCCCCCCGCCCCGCGCGACGAGGGAGTTTTCAGACTACGAACCCTTTCGTCAAAAATATCTGCGGAAGTGCCACAGTGTTTTGCGACGCCTATACCCGTGCATATTTCGTGACGTTGTTCGATCAGATGAAAACCATCGATGTAACGAGACAGCGCAGCAACACGCAGGGAGGAGAGAGAGGCGGCACGCGAACGATGCACCACGTTCAGCACGCCACCTAAGCGCACCCGAACTCAGTCCTCCAGGAGAGGCGGTTGGTGGAATGGGGAGGAGGAGAAGGTGGGCGTGGTCGTGGGCGTGGCAAGGGAAGTGAAGAAGAGCGTGCGCAAATATTTTTTCAAGCAAATTGCTTTTTGAACCTTTCGCGCGGCGTGAGGAAAACAGTCGAACGACGGAGGGAACCAAAAAAAAAGCACTTCATCATGGCGGATGAAGTCATTTCTTAGTGCCACGCGATTGTAAAATGATTTCACGAAGGAAGACCACTCATCGTCTAATGCGTCGATACGATGATTCCACGACTCCATTTGATCCTCGTATGATTAGAGAAAATAATATAAATATGATCGTAGCCGTAGGTGGGGGGCAATTAGGGGAATTCATATACTTGCAGGCTAGTGGTTTCCTGCACGCGTGGTTTACCTTCCCACCTGAGAGGTTGACCTAAAGATGTCAACATTGATCCCTCATGAACTTAAATTATTGAACGTTTTTCACGAAAGGTGTTTGTTTAGTCCAAAAAAATATTTACGAATCTGTAAGGTCATTTGTTTCGGGCTTTACGTAGTAGAAAAAAATCCCTCATTAAAACAATGAAAAATGAAATTTATTCTTGGACGACCGGTATTCGTCTTAGGTTCGTCTGGTGATGGCTCCATAGCAACGAAACCGGTCAATAAAGAATAAATATTATATGAAAATTACAGAGTTTTCTAATTTTTTTTTTAAATCTGTGAGGTGGCCTGCACCCCATGCCACACGCCTTCGCGGAAGGGTGGCCTTGGAGGGGATGCCATAGATGTAAATTTAGACGATTGCAATGCGAGAGCCGTCCTGAGCCGTGAGTAGTATAAACGGGTCTGGATTCCATAGACGTGGGGTAGAATAAAGAGGTCAATCAATCGCCGGATGAACTGGAGGAGCCAGTGGTCCAATGGGATTGAATGAGTGAGTGAGTGAGTGAGGAATGAGAGGGGGGGGGGGAAGGGCGGGAGGGTGGGCGGAGTGGGAGGCTGCTGCTGGGGCGATGTTCCACGGTTACGACCGCCATTAGGTGAGGCATGGGATGGGATAATGGACCCAAAGGAAGGACGTGTCGCCTCTCTCGCATGGGGGGCGAATTATAAGCCGTTCGTCTTGGCCTTGAGTCTGGCCACTATGACAACCGATGGCTGATGTTAACCCTGAGGTGAAAGGGAGGGAAGAGAAGTCCATTCCTCGAGACTCGTGCCGCTCGGTCTGCGGTTTTTTTACTTTATTTTTTTCATCATCCCCACCTTGACTCAATTCAAGTGCCACTCATCTCCTTGAATAATTTCCGCGAGTTTTTAATTCGTAATCGGATTCCAGCGCCGATCGTATCCTTCGGAATCGATACCGTCTGGCGACAGTAGTCAGCGAAACATTTGCTTCTGCACCTCACTCGGCTTGCGTAAGTTTTTGAGGAAGGAAGGACACTTTTCCATGAATCTGTGGAAAATTTATCTTGTTCTTTCTCTGTTATGGATATTATCAACTTCCAAGAAGTGGTCTGAATACATATTATTTATACGTCGCTTATTCCTACTCAGACTTCGCGTATGTAGTTGCCCCCATGTTTTCTCTCTCGGTTCAGTAAATATCCTTGTTTTCATTAGCGTTTTCACACATTCGAGTCATGACTTTGACAGTCCTTCATCACCCATTCTGGCGAGGTTATCGTTTCGGAGCCAAATATGATTTTTTCTTTTCTCCGATCACACTTCATCATATTTGATGGTTATATATACTTAAAGTAAGGTGGAAGACTGATGGAACACATGTTTTGAGGTGTTGCAGTACAGTGACAATTGAACTGGGAGGGTTTCTATGAGGAAGGAAGTCTATGAATACACCAAGCATGGCACATTGAATAATGCTAGATTTACGAACTTCGAATTGTATGAATAGATTGGGAGGTGACAGGATATCTTAGAGACCGGTCACAAACCAATGTTCGGATTGATGACCTGGGATGATGATGGTGCTATAATATTTATAATCGAACCATCCCTCTAAACGCATGTGTAAATTCCGCATCTAGCAAAAAATTACCTGGTGAACTCCAATTTCGTCCAGTCAAATCGATAAGGAATTGCCTGCGTAATTTCAAGTAATTCTCAACTCTTTCGTCGGAACTCTTGGTATTACTTGTCGAAATTTGACATGCCTATGAGGACAGCGGAAACCGTCAAATTTCTTCGCATAACTCAACGGCTCTCCTTTCATCTTAAGTCTCCCGCCCTGTCTCTCTCTCTTTCTCTCCCCCTCCATCACTCCATGCGATATACTATATATATATATATACACTTAGTTAACAGCCACAGGGGTGGCAACGAAGAACACAAAGTGAACAAAAATAAATTAACACTCATGAATAACAGGGTCCACTTATTTCGATGGCGCTACCATCTTTTTCGAGGTGTAGGTAGAAGGTTACTGAGAGGATGGAGCCTTTGGAAGGGAGTGGTGGAGGGACAGAGAGAGGAGTTGTGGAGGGGAGATAGGTTGGGGTGGGGGTTAGGGAAAGTAAGTTCATATAGTGGGATTTGTTGATACCAGGTGGGAAATTACTTCTGTGGCTGTAAATGCATGCCTGTTTCAATGTCCTCAGTTGAAGGGGCATGACGGAGGGCAGGAGAGAGACAAGAATTCCAACTCTGTAGCATTTATCGAAATATTTTTGGTGTGTAGAAGCGTGGACGTCGACTGGGAGAGAGGCGGAGAGAGAGGAAGGGTTATTGTAGGAGGATCGGTGGCCATTCATTCGGATACTGAGGCGGGTGGTAGAGAGTCCAGTGTAGAATGCAGGGCATAATTCACAGATGAGAATACATATATATTATGTTGTGGGTGGTGCAGGTAGGGGAGGGTATTGAAGCGAGAGGGAAGGGGAAGAATTTTTGGGGAGTGGATGGGAAATGAGGATTAGGCACGTTTTGCATCTCGGACGCTTGCTAGGAGAGGATAGAGAAAAGGATGAGTTACATGGTTTAGAGATGAGTTTTGTGGTTTGAAGAGTGCTGGCGAGATTTGGAGGATGTCTGAAAGTAAAGGAGGGGCATTTGGGAAAAACCGGTGGTGGTGAGGTTGTCGGAAAGGATAGGAAAAAGGTCTTTGAGGATTGCTTTGAGGGACTGGACGCCGGGGAAGTAGGTGGTACAGAGGGAAAGGCTAAATAATATATATATATATATATACCTCGGTCCTCGGTTCCCTGCTACTCTTGAGTTTAAAATTCAGTTACAAGAAAACATCCAAATCAATCTCAACGTAAATGATACCAAATTTTAACTTGTTTTATTCTGCGTTGTATCGTATAAGAGAAAATATACTTACCCCTTTCTTGACATGTTATTAGGGGATAAACGAATAAAGATCCAATATTTTCATCTTCTGGCGCTAAACCGAAACTTTAAACCTAAATAAAATCACAATGAAGGTTATGTGCTAGGTTTGGTGGCAATAGTTCTGTGCTAGGCAATAGTTCTGGCGGCAATTTACTCAGTGCTAGGGAGTATGGACTCATCCAACAAAAACGGGCTTCTGCGAAGTGCCACCAGGTTTTGCGATGCCTATAAAAGCGTTTTCTATCTGAATGCCTGCGCGGTCATGCGTGAGAGAACTCGAAAAACAGTGTGCCCTCACGCAATGTCCTGAAGGAACTCCGACGGGCGTCGATCCTCGGGCCTTTTTGTGGTGCACCTTTCGAATGGTCCCATCTGCGGAATTAAGAGTGCACATATTAAAATCGAGGTTATCTCGCATGACTTTGTATAAATCCTCTATCGTCCTAGGTGAAGATAAATAAATATTTCAGTTCAATTTTAAATGGAATTAATTCCTAAAGATTAGGAGTTAGAATCTTCCGATGACTTTGCGAAACTTTGGTGGCGAATTCAAATTTGAGGTGGGCCTCATAAAGTCTCATTTTTACCTTCACCTTCCATAATTAGTCTTTAGTGCTATAAAGCTCCTAGAAATGTTTTTTTTAAACCATAATATATTTGGAGAGAAACTTCCACCGGTGCTCTAACCGCGGCTTGAGTCAAAACATTCTCATACTCAGTCGTGCAAATCAGCCTGTCTAGGAACAAGAAGTAAGTGCACACAGACACAGTTTTAAAAATTATTGGGTAGCCAGTTCATGTGGGACTTCACATCTCCGAATTTAATTTGTGAGACCAAAGTGGTGAGCGACCAACCAAAGTCCAGCCAAAGTGATTACAAGCATTATTCGTTCGAGGTTATCATTAAACAGACATTTAATTTGTTCTTATTTCCTTCATGACTCGCAGGAAGGTTGATTGAAGGTTGGTAGGAAGTTTTTTTTAAAGTCTGTAATGTCCGCTGTTAGGAGTGATCCTGAAAATTTAAGAATTTTTAATTCAATCAACCTTTCTACTCTAAAGAATTTCCACAGAGATACTCCGGAGAAAGAATCCTTTGTAATTCTTCTTGAAATGCATTTGAATACGTGCAACCGTGTGTGTTTTGAGCCGATTTCATTCCTTTTGAAGTCGTGCTTTTCATCTGCGTCCAATATTGAACGCTCAGCGATCAGCGACGCGAGAAATCAATCATGGATGACTCGCTTCTAAAAAGTGGAAGAAAATAACGAAGGTCAAAAAAGTTACATTTCCTTGTTGAACCTGACCTATGATAATGCATGATGCATTTCTCGAAGAGTTAACGGTACATTTGCGGTGGGTGGACGCGAGGGACTTGACGAAGGGGGATCGCGGGGAAGTGGCCGTCCCCGGGTTGCGGGGCTCCCTCTATCCATCGCAGGAATCCTTGGGCAGAGAGAATATCCACTCTCCTCGATATTGCGGGAAGGGAGGAGAGGGTGATGACGCATCTGTATGGAGGCGGAGGAGGTCGACTCCTCTTATGGTGTGATGCGATCCAGTCGTTTGGGATCGAATGCGACGATGAATCCGTCGTAGATCGGAGGAGTGGGGCTCGTCTTAAAGGCTTTGGACACAACTGACGGGAAACGTCGACGGGAGACGTTGACGCGAAAAAGTATGCCTGGAGATTTCACCCGGCGGACACAATAGGGTTTTTGAATGTATTCGACGCGCATGCGCAGAGAAGAATTGAAGCATGCCAGATGGCTCCAGTGTCCAACCGTGAAGCCGCCAGGTGGCTCGACTAACTCTGATTGGCTCTCCGTATTACGTCTAGAGGTGAAAGTTGGCCACCCCCTCACGTACACGCCTTTATGGTACTAATGTATAAGTGGTAGGCCCATTCCGAATCTCTGTGTGACGTCACATGGAATCCCAAACGCCTGAGGCATAGACTCCCGGGAAAACGAGTTGAAGCATTGAGAGAACAAAGAGTGTTTTCAAAGTTTTTTGGAAGTAAATTTTCCTGAGAAACGAGACAGATAGTACTTATATGTAGGGTAGGCTATCGATTCGATAGTATCGCACTTGTTACGCCAGGTGAAATCCAATACTTCGTAGACTATCGTGAAAAGGAGTTGGAGATTCGATAGAAGAGTGTTTATGAGGAGGAAGCGTTTTTTTTGCTAATTTTTCCGTGACAGGACATATTTAAGACGATGTCATCGTGCACCGTATTTGGTTGCAACAACAGCCGTAGAAATGGGAACGGAGATATTCTTTCTCTGTTATGGATAACATGCATGGGCTGCACTACTTCGTATGGAAGCGATTTGCATTTTAGTTCAATGAGTTAATTGCTCAATACATTACTTTTTTACTTCATTAGTATATACTTAAGCTTGATAGGAATTTTTAAATTTATAAATGTCAATAATGTGGCATGATTTATCCAGGAACGATATTCTATGGCAAAGTTTCCACAGAGCTACCTTTTTCATTTCAAACATGGCGCCTTGGCGAGTGTGCTGAACGATGCCATGCTCAGAACGGGCTAATTTTTGATCTCGGGAATGGGCTACCATATACTATATTAGGACGATGCAAGCATTGACATACGCGGTGGTTGTGACCGCCGCCTATACTTCAAAAGAAGTTATCTTTTCCGAGTTGCACGTTAATGTCACCCGTCTTGGTTCACCGTCAATTGCGCCCCCAGCCTTTACGGGGGAAAAATAGTGGATGGGTCCGGTTGACATTTGTTGGGTATCCTGCGAAGGAAGCCACTTCGACGGTGGGGGCGACGGATTTCTGAGAAGGATACCTGGGTGGTTTGGGGGGGGGGGGGGGGAGGACCGG
>WURS02080646.1:0-10207 GCA_011762765.2 Rhinocypha anisoptera
TGTACACCCCGCAGGAATGGGATTACGATTAAGAGCAAGATGTCTAGATAAGCATTAACAAGGATTGAAGCTGACAAATAATTTGAGGCATCACCAAGACTTTAGCCTCAGAAACAAGAGATTTTCTTTCAACATATATTGCATAGGAAGTGAAGAAATTATTTTCTACCTGGAAAAAATGAGATGTATATAATGAGGATAACTGTGAATGGTTGACCAGAATATTTAAAAAAATACTGGTTAAAGATTATCTTGCTGTCATTATCCAAAATATGGGTTGAGCCAGTGCACCAAATTGGGATCAATTTTATAGCAGTTTTTCCCTGAAAGGTTAAGTTGCATATTTAGAACAATATAATCTTTTTTTACCCTCCTATGCCACATTCCTTACATAACTCCGATATGTGGTCAATTTTCTACCTTTAAAAAAAAACTAGATAAAGGTATTTAATGAATGGATAAAAAAGAAATGGTGCCAATGACAATGTTCCGTTCCTTAATGAATCTCTTTGAGAGTTGTGGTGTACTTAATTCCACCAATTTTGTTTCAGAATTTAGAGCAATTAGAACCGCACCAACAAATAAAACAAAGGTTCCGTTTAAAATTCTTAATGTTTGTAATGATAGTAGTTATGTAGAAGGGATCATGGATTGAAGCATTTTCAGACCTTATGAAGGTAGCCTGTGAAAGTTGGATGAGTAAAATTGCAAACAAAGATGATTCAGCTTTGAGAGGTAACTGAATCATATTACCTGGACAGAGAAAATACTGGGGGAAATTTTCATTTGACCGATTGAAGAGTACTGACTGAGAAGTGGTGACAGAGTCTGTTGCTTGTGATTATTTGGAAATTGATTTCATATCCGTTAGGTATGAGAAAGGGAAAATCATAGTAGTAGTATTTTTGTTTATAGGGTGCTTCGACGGCTAGGGTCATTTCGCACCTCTTCAACTCTTAGAAAAATCCCTATTAGACAAACACAACACCCATACCCTAGGCGGGATTCGAACCCGCGACCTTTGGGTTAGCTGGCGAGCACGCTACCCACCAGGCTAACCCGGTCGGCGTATCCAGGAATATTTGGTAACTTCAGATTGAACACGGCACAGGGTAAGAGGATATTCGTGAACCAATCATAAGCAGTAGATGGTGATGGCAGACTGAAATGAGAGTACGAAAGTGGGCGTTGGCTTGTCACAAGGAATGGCAGTACAAATCGGAAACGAGAATAAATCCGTGCGTGGAAACTTGAAAAAACTTATTTGTTGCAACTTTTCATTGCTATTCACCTCACCCTCTGTAGCCTAGAACTGGGAGTCCCAAAAAAGAAACTTAATTAAAATTAATGGCGCAATGGCATGCAATCAAAAATAATGTAATGAGCTAAAGTAATGGCTCTTGCATAAGATTACAGGCAACAGGATAGCACTTTTATATGATTTTACACTAATACAAGAACATCGTACTCAGTTTTCACGACTCTCGCTTATTTGACGCAAGTTCAACCCATATTACATGATTCAATAATAGTCTAATCTATAATTCATTATTGAAATCGAAAATATTAAAGCACCAAGAACGAAAGAGAAAGAAAGGCATATTAACATCAGACTATATGCGGAGGGAATATTAAGAATTAATGTAAAAGCTCCAAAAATTAATAATAAAAATAAAATAATAAATAAAGCTAAATAATAATAATGAGTGAAAATAAGACATTTAAGAAATTGAGATAACAATGAGTAAGGGCTTGAGGAAACAATAGTAACTTTAAATTGAAAACAACTTTAAATCTAAAGGTTGACATTTTATTATTTAAATGACTGAGCAAAGAGGTAAATGTATTATAAATAACTTACTTCAAAGAATTAAAAAAATAATTAATGTGAGATTCGAAATCAATATAAGCCTATCCAGAAAACCAATAAGCGATTTTGAAGATTAAAAAAGAACACGATAATGCGCATTGGTAGATTCGAGAGATCGAGTTTCTATCACAAACCTACATTTAAATGATAATGTGAGATTCGGAGAAATTTCTGATTGGAAAGAGAGAAAGAACGGAAAAGAGAGTAAGAAGAATATATATATGAATCTCATTTCAATTTCATGAAGAAATTTGTGAATGAAAATTATTCTCCCTCCAGTGGATTTGGGTATTGTGACAGGTATTCAAGCGCAGTTTTATGGTAATTAAGTAATATTAGATATAAAAAGAGAAATTGTACATAAAGTGATGACCATTATAGTTTGCAGAGTTATTAATAATTTAGAATCCTATTAACTTAAAAAAATGTAGTTTTTAAGACAACGCTGGCGAAAAGCTAACGCAATACTAAATAATTGTTATAGTTCTATGGTTTCCCCTTTCTTCCATAAGCAATTACTTAATTATAGTTTATATTAGTTATTAAAAGTCAATTAAATAAAAAAATCAGGGTTTGGATATGGCATTGGAATTAGGAACAAGTGGAGGCGTCATAGCAGTATTATTCAGTCTATGAAGGTATTAAAAATGGGAAAAGTACATGAAATTAAATTTTTAAATATTAGTTTAAGAAAAGCACTCCTAAAAAAAAGGAGGTAAGGATAATGGATGAAAGGAATTTTTTTAACGTATCACACAAACCAATAAAGGTTGTCATACAAGTAAGAAAGCAATTATAACATTATAGTCAAATTTATTATTTAATAACTCTGTAATTCAAAGTAGATGAAAATATGGAAGGAATTTAAAATAGTTAAGCACTGGCGAAATATGATCCGACCTGATTAATTTCTCCTAAAAGATAATGACAGTCAATATACGAGACGCTTACACATATATTGATCGGGAATAAACATACTTAGGTATTACATGTTCACATATTCTTGCGTTATAGTAAACACGCATACATATTATTTTGTAATGAGGGGTAAAATACATAATAACTTGAAAAACCTGATTCTCCATGATCCTCACTCTTTTTCCCAAGTTGTCTCTATATACGAGTACTGCACTTACCTGCAAAGAAAAAATAGAGGAATCTCAAAATTCTTCTACTAACATTTAAAATGATACAACTACAATAAATATACACATATTCAAGATTAAATCTGTTAGCAACAAAAATTCAGTTTTCCTAAGTTTTTGTAGCAAAAATGGTGAACCATGAATACAATATTTAAAAACCTTAAATCGTTTTATTGTTCACATATTTCGGTTTTTAATCGGATCTGCTAACCTATTTTCCAACTTATCATCCCTTTCTTGAGGTATGACTTCTTAAAACCTTAAGAAGTAATATCTACAATCTTTATATACAAGTAATATGATGCTATCAAGATATTTCTAAATTTTTAATTAAACTTTCTTTGGTTCCAAAGTAAATGTGCATTCTATGTATCTAGTTATTTCAGGCGATATTTCATGGAAGCATTAGATACCCATAGAAAACGATCAACCGTATACTTTTTCATGACATATTTTTGAATCCAATCGCATGTGCCGGTCTCGGTAGCGGCGGGGTAACGTCCTCATCTGCCAACCTGGAGGTCGCGGGTTCGAATTCCATTTAGGTGAATTTTTCTACCTCCATCTAGGGCATGGACGTGTGTGATCGTAATTGTTGTTAAAAAAATGTTATGGTGTCCACTCTAAATTGACCTCTTAGTGCTGCGGTAGAAACTGGGCGATTGGAAAATAAATATAAATAAATGTCTTAAATATACATTGTGTAAGAGTACGTAGCGTTTATCATTTTCTGTTTATGCATTAGTTTGTTAAACTAATGGGTCAACTAATAGTTACAGAGGAAATCTAGTACTTGCATCATTATTACTTTAATGAAAGTTGAAATATAAGAAAAATGGACGAAATTCTTGATATAAGATATTGTCATTATAAGCATTGCTGTGAAATAGGTCAAATTGTTTCTTTTGGGTCCGTAAGAGGTTAGTAGACTGTTTAAAATAGATGAAACAAGTGGGATTCATGTGGCTAAGTTTTAATGTGAACTCACTAGCACTAAAAATTTTACAGTTAAATATGGACTTGAACCATTTCATCAGGTTCGTATCCCTATATGAGAATGTAGTAAATTAAATGGATAGCTCGAAAAATCCATGGAGTATTTCGGAGAACCAGTCTATGGGGAATGTTGAGAACTATTCTTACAAGAAGAAGGAAACTAGGAATATACTACTAGTAAATATGTATAATAGCGCACATCCTCTAATGAGAGTTTCATAGAGTCGATTGGAAGGGACCATAGAAAGGATGAACTGTGGAGATTGGTTATTGGTGGTAGAAACATGTATTGGAAAACGTAGTTAAAAAATTCAAAGTTAGTAACAGAATGGTCAGTGACCGGCTGGCTCGAAGAGCAACAAAAAACAAAATATTCACGCCCTATGACGGCGTTTATATATTTATTTAAACTTTGAGTTGTGTATCATTTCTCCTCTTGGGAATCGAAACAACTCAAATTTTGTTATCGAATAGTTGCATCCTAACAACCTGATTATCATTTTCTGTTTTCACCAAAATGCTTAGCGGCAGATAATCGTGAACCATAATCTTAACAGTCGTAAGGCAACGGAAGTACTCATGAAATAAAATAATAATAACCAAATTCGTAATCTTATCCCCCACTTATATTCTGATTTTCCCGTTTAGAGAACATAATTTCGCCAAGAGGAAAATTCATTATTCATTCAAGAAGAGGATTAATGGATTCATTATCAATTCAATAAGAGGATTTTGATGGTAAATGTTTTCGTTGTTATCGATCAGACTATCATGTTCTTTGGAAATAATATTAGTACAAAATGAGATATCTTCATCAGGCGCAGCATTTTATCGTAATTAAACAGGGAAAACTTATTTTTTATTAATTTAGTTTTCAAATAAACTTGAGGAGAATAAACTTTCAAATAAAAATCTGAGAAGAATTCATTCCTTGCCATAAAAAAGCGAAATTATCGCCTTCCTTCATAAAGGCTTCAGGTTGCAGATTAGGAAATTATTTTCAATTAGGAAACCTGAATACAAGTAAAGACATTTGAATTAATTTCAACCAAAAAGTACGATTTTTAAAGTGTTTAATGAAGTAATGCATGCCACGATAAGTGGTCAAATGCATGACTGGTGTCACGATAGAGAATGTACAAGCAGAGAGATTGTCTGGTATGCCACCACTGGCAGAGAATTCCTGAAATAACGCGACGAGGACAAAGAATTTTCGATTTCAAACCTCAAATCAGCAGACTTGTGATAGCCGGTAGGGACAGGAATGGACAATGCGTTATCTCATGATGCTTAGGCTCCTCGGAAGCTCGTTCGCGAGAGCTGATAGCTGCTTATCGCGAAACCGGAGCTTGAAGGGAACACTCACCCTTGCAAAGAATGTGAATCATGCTCAATTGACACGGCAAAGCATTCAATGGCGTTCGAACTTGTATGCGAGGTAAGCTATCCCAAGTACTTTTTTCCCATGGACGACGACTGCGACATAGAGTCCGGAGTGACAAGGTTACGTTTTGGGACGCGCAATCGATAGTCCTCTCGCCCTTAGTTAAAACGCAGCGGAGGACGGCAGCACTTCGGAATAACGGCTTTCGCATCGATTCCGCACCGGATCTGATAAAAGAGAGAGAGAGGGGTGGGACAATCAGTAGTTCATTTTCGCCTCCCATCTTCATGTCCTGATTCGAACCAGCCGCATTTCGAGCGCTTAAGGGTATGTCTGGGGCGAAGTGATTATATTCATCGTTTCAGCCTGTTAACTAACGGTACTAATGGCCAAAAATGTACTGGGTAAGAATCGAAGACCCTTAACAAATCCCGGTCTCCTGCGAAGACCCCCCTAACCTCGGAACCGAGATGACCTAATCTGCACCGAGAACGCACTCCCGCCCGCCCTGTTTCCCCGAGAGTGCATTTTCGCAACCCCGATTAAAGTGCAAGCCCCGCCTCTTTAGCGCCGGATTTTTGATCCCTCTCGTGCTCTGACAGGATTTGGGCAGTTTGGACTTCGATATTCGACATCGAAAGTGGGGTGTGGACTACGATATCAGGGTAAGTGGACTCGTGGGAATTTCAGTGCAATCGGCGAATAATACTAATAATACATTAACCCTTATTTAGGAATTTTACTACGAAATGTATTGACTATTTACATTTTTCCTGGAATAAATTTACATATAATCCATTAAAGCTGTTGATAATGTTATTAATATTAAAATTAAAGTTAATTAATTAAAATTAATTTTAAAGCTGTTGATAAAGTCCATTATTAGATGCGTCTCTCATTGTCCTCACTCTTTCAGTGTATCTATCGCGGCTTGAACGGCCCAATCTATCACTGTGAGGAATTCACCAAGTTATTTAATATAAATTAGCATTTTCTCTCCACTGCACACACGCGAACCTCTCCTTTAATCCCCGACGAAATTTTACTTCGGTAAAAAAATTAAATGAAATGAGAGAGAGAGCGGAATTGCCGCAACAAGGAATTAAGGGAATGACTTTTAGTTTAATCTATTAATAGGCGCTCTAATTCATTCCGTCCATGTCGTTCATGGACGGAATAATTTTTCTAATAGTTTTAATTTCAAGGCAAATATTTTTTCGTTCATTGTCTCTTGATAGACTATCTTCCTTCAAAATTTAAAAAACGAAAATCGATCCCAAAATTATTTCTAAATATGCGTGCTGCACACTCATCTGCATAGAATCCTCTCCAAGGAGGGGAAATTTTAAATCAATAGACGGAAAAAGCAGATGAAGTTGCGCCTAGGATTCATTACTAAATGTAGTGATATAATGAGATACTTAGTGATTTTATATACTAATATACGTGTTAATATATTAGTCAGTAGTATTTTTGAGCGTGTTACAAACAATTTACGTACTAGATATGGTACACAAAATACGTTATTTTATTATGAATAACCGGAATTATAACAGGCGAAGTGTTGGATTTTAGCGTAAATAATGGGGGTTCTTTTGACCTAAAGACGAAAATAACCACGCATTAATTTTAAATTGATATTAGTTCTCATTATCAGAGTATCATTTTCTTAATTACTAGTGTGAAAAATTAAGGACTTCATAACTTTCTGCAATGGTATTTACATTTACACCAAAACCATCATTTCCAACTAGAACTGAACGTTATCTAATTACTCATTTTCATGTACCTTTCGGAAAAGACTTGAGGGTGTGAAATGTTATCAAAAGATATTTAATGTCATTATGCAGGTGATTTAACTCATTATCTCTACATTTGAATCCACACTTAACGCTATGAAATATGAAGGACATCTATATTTTATTTTATTGAATTTATGTGTCTACGAGAAAAAGTCTTCAATTGTTTTAGCATCCATTATCACAATTTGTTGTTAACCAGAATATTTATTTTTAGGAAGTGAACCTCCTAGCCTCTTCCAATGAATTTTCTTAGATTTTAATCCACCCATACATTCTCTACTGAAGTATCGTTCTTCAAATTTGGAACCTATTAGTTTCCACTTTCGTCTAGAATCTTCCTTCTTAACTAGAAACCAAAGCGACCTTGAACTTTGACGTATTTCTATATTGGTTATTCGATCTAAAAATCTTCCAAATTCTTCCGTATCAACGCATTTCTATTTGTATGCTCCGTATTTATGTACCTGTGAACCTCTATCTCATGTCCAGGCTAGTTATGTATTTTGGAGGAATAAAATTTGCTCGGAAATATTCGTGAATCATCAAGTCTCATATAAGTATGCCTAAAATATTCATCGTATAATCGCACTGATAGCATTACTTATTACCATTTACCCCAAATTTTATGACAAAATAATGAATTAAATTTTAATTAATTTATAGATATCCTACTCATGACTTCTGCAATAGCTCCTAGGTTTAAATAGTCGTATCTCTTGGCACTCCATGCTAGTATATATGTGTTTGTGTTCACAACAGACAATAACTCTTTATCCTTATGTTATAAGTAAGTAGATACATCGCAATTACCCCAGAAATACTTTTTTACTGAACTGTTGATGAAAAGTCCGAATTTTTCATTTTCGGGTACGGGTGAAAATTTTTTTTTTGAAAAGTCAAATTACCATTTGACCTTTTGAAACAGCACGTCATATATACCCTCATGGCTTAGATAGGCCACAGTTCACACCACGAAATAGCTTTTTTATCTGTATTTAAATGCTTATAAAAAGATACTGGTAGGCAAAAATCATAATAATTATTTATCTTTGATATCGTATAAATAAATATGACTCAAAGTACTGATTCCTGCAATCACATGAATAAAGATGGAAAAAACGTATGGATTTATTTCTTGATGTCTAAACCTTATTTCATTACCAATTATTATTCTTCCTGCGTGGTTAGGTTCATCTGTACTTGTAGATTATTTATAAAATCCTTTTGATTTCACAATGTGTTATAAATTTCACAGTCGATTTAATTTGTCGAATAGTAGTAATAGTAGTTTATTACTTTATAGGGTGTGTCGACGAATAAGGTCATTTAACGAATCCTAAAATAAAAAAAACCCAACAGGACTAACAAAACATCCATTTCCGATGCTGGGGCTCAAAAACGCCACCTTTGGATGAGCCGGCGAGCGTGCAAAACACCAGCTTAAACCGGAGGGCTAATTTTGTCTTCTTCCTGATACGAGTAAAATTCCGTCTCGAGAACTTTGAAAATGATGTCGTAGTAACTGCCATTGAATGCTTCCTCGAAACCTCTTTGTTTGAAAAAGTAGTTAGAAACCCTTGTCTTCGCCCATTAAGAAGACACGCAATTACAATTATCCTCTCCAAACATACATTAGCAACTTTAATTTCTTCCCTTAAGAATTAGACGCAATATTAACCCTCCTCAGTCTCTTATTAACTTATATGTTTCTAAGGAAAATATTTCTGTTTTAAGTCTCATGTCAACATCCCAGGCGCAGCCTTTCGAGTTATCAAACGTGTCAGTAATTCCGTAATTGCCTTGCGGAAGTTTTGGAGGGATGGGAGGCGTGTAAGGGGTGAATAACGTGTCAACACGTCAGGGAATATAAGTGGGAGTTTGGTAATAGATGTGGTTAAAGGACGAGGGGTAATACGGAAAAGAGTGGATAAGCTAAGGCATTAAATGCCATAACATGACAGAAATTTCTGAAGTGGGGGTAAATCAGACACGATTCCATTGATCTGATAAGGAGGTTCGACGGCACAAGTTTGTCTTCCTTCCGAAGGAAGGAAGACAAACTATGAGAGATAGGCTATGAAAGGGTGACGAAAGCGCCACTCGACAAGTATGGATTCTAGTCTGTCGTCGCTTGTAACACACACAGAGCAGAAGTTAACGATTAATCCATTAACTATGGGGAGTATACTAAAGAGGGGTGAGAACATAAATGAAAAAAGTCAAAGTTCAAAAGTGAGCAGTTCATTATAACCTTCTGCGTTATTCATTTTTTTATTAATAACATTTATTCTACGATCACGGGAAATTTCAGGTAACTCTATATCACTGCAAGGACGTGCGTCAAGGAAAGATCGAAATTTAGGAAATTAAGTAGGGTAATTAAGATATTTTTTCCATTTTGAATATGTCTCAAACGTTTGTCGTACAGTACAGATTTTATTTTAGATTCAGTCTCAACACGAAGCAAAGTTGTCTGTACATAGGAAATGTTTTACCTAATATGGTCTTCGTTGTAAGTTTCACAGCACGAGGAAAAATGAAATAGATACTTTTCGTTTCAAAGTGAAGATCATATAGTTATTTTAAAAATAGGAACCTTGAGAACAGACCATTTAATTAAGAAAAATGTATAAGGTATCATCATATGTCAAATTTTAAAATGATCTGATGGGTTCAAAGAAGGACGCTATAGAAAGCACCCATCGTCCTCTGAAGAAACCTCTTTCAGGTGCATGAAATGAGTAGATTTTTTTAATTGATATCATTCATGCTTAAAATTGCATTTGTTTAAATTCTATTCCACGTTAAAACACTATTACCATGACTTGATTTGATCAGGTCTTCATGTTCTGTTGTGGTGGAAGGTATTAATTTGGATTGGTAAATAGATTCACACATTTTTATAAAATAACTTTTGAAGTTGAACACTTCTTATGTCGGATGCTCTTACCATCTGAGCTACCGTGTCACTTGAGTTTTCCCGTGAAAATACTTAGTGTGTATTTGGCAA
>WURS02080656.1:0-10207 GCA_011762765.2 Rhinocypha anisoptera
GAAGAAAATGTGTCTCTTTTTCTGTGTTTCTGTGTTTTTTATGTACTTTTTGTGCCGTCTTAGATACTTATACATTGGAGAGAGAGAGAGGAAGAGAGATAGAGAAAGATATAGGGGGAGAGATAGAGGGAGGGAAAGAGAGAGAGGGAGACAGATAAAGAGGGAGAGAGAAAGGGAGAGAGAGAGGGAGGGGGAAGATAGACCGGCGATGGATTTAAGAGGGCAGTTTGTGAAACAATATTCGATTCAGCGAACTGACGAGCACTACATTTGATCGCCATAGATGGTATCGAAGAAGTGTTAGTTGTCGATTCGCGATTATCGGCGGAAGACGAACGTGGGTTGCTTCCATCCGACGCTGAAGCGGTTGAGTTCCAATGAAGTTTATAAAATCCATTTAACACGCGCGCGCGAGTGAAAATTGTGAAAATTATTCCTTCCTCGATTTCCACGAACCATCAGTTTCCATCACAGACGGTTTTTTTTAGACCACGTGGATAAGAAGCTGGAGGTGCTCCTATTAGCGTAATCCGTGAACGACTCAAAGAATTGATTTGGTTCCATCTTTCTTCGATGAGTTTTTGATGAAAATTTTGTGTTCGTATTTTTGTTTACAGGGTTCTTCGACGACTGCGGTCATTTTGCACCACTGCAATTCGAAGAAAGAACCAATTTGGACAAACACTACAACCCACGTCCTGGACGGAACTCCAACCTGCTACCTTTGGGTTACCCGGTTTGCGGTTTGCGACCATGCTACCCGGGGTCGGCAGTGAAAGTTAATGCTGCCGTGAACAATGGTTTGAACGAATCAGAGTCGATGGAGATGGGAAATAAGGTTAATTCGCATTTCGACCATTGAAAATTTTAGAAAAAATATTGTATCGTATAATGAAAGCGAAAACAAGCTAGCTTTAATGTTAGGAGAACTTATAAAAATCAGATGAAACTTTTTCAAAATTGCCAACTTACATTTTTAGTTCTTCTCACGACCCTGGTTTCGTTGAAAAAAGGGACACTATTTGATGACTATCATCAGGTCATGCAAAGAAATCATGGTAGCGATAAAAAAAACATAAGCGGAAAGTTCCAAGTTTCTGATTTTTCTGGATCCTCCAACTGTGCACGACTGCCACAAAGTCGCGCCTGAGACTGTCTTTTACAGTTTTAATATTGTCATCGAGTTCATTTCCGTAAAATAATTCACGTTTACCTTGGTAAAATTATCTTTTTATTCCCTCTATCATCTTTTTCTTCCGTTTTTACGATAAATGAACGGAGATTGAATACAAAATTACTAAAAAAATCAATATTACGAATATCACAAGTAGTTGGCGAATGAAAAGGAGCGAGTCTGATGAAATAAACAACCAATTGGACCCTCGGAAAGTTTACTGAGGCATTTAAACAAATCAACCTGCCTGTTCATCAAAAACTATCCCGCGGAAAAGAAATTTGAAAAAAATTTCTTACGCAACAATATATTCTCTCATGTTCACATCAAAATATCCATTGGGTAGGACGTCTCAGTCAAAAGGAACCTCTTGTAATTTCATCAATAGCGATTACGTATAACAACGTGAAAAGACAAATATGATGAGTTGAAAAAATACGAGCAATCGGTGGCTGGATGACTGCCTGACTGAATTCAATAAAATTGAAATGGTTCAATATATAATAAGAATGGAATCAAAGACTGACGCGAGGCATTCGACTGAAGAGAAGGATAACATTCTTCAGTCGACTCTATTAGAGTACAGCTGAAGGAACTGCGATATGCTAAGTCACTACTTGCATCGTTATGCGAAACGACTCTCGCCTAAACATCGCGGGCCGCAGGCGAGGAGTGGCAAGGGCCGCATCCGTCCCGCGGGCCGCCAGTTTGACACCACCACCGCTCCTTGAAAATAAACTTTTGGGAATGAATGCAATCTGCGATTTCTTTATGCAATCATAATGTGAATAGGCACTCAATCAAATCAATGAACCCACGCCCCTGCCCCACGGTCTTCAATGGATTATTCCTGGGATCTTCGACTTGTAAGTATTCCGGCTCCGAAGTTTTCACGTTTCCGTATTTCTCTTCTATCTCGGCCTGGGAACGATTATATTCTTCTTAAAGTCTACTTCCTATCTCTCTCTCTATCTCTATCTATCTCTGTTTCCCCTCTGCCTCGCATCACATTACATTCTGGGTGGCAGAAGCTCGTGAAAGTCTCACTCGCGAAGTTTTAATTACTCCCAGTGATACGTATTTCGGCGCGCGCAGTGTGTGATCTCAAGTCCCACACTTCCGAACAAAATGATGCAACTCAAGAGTACTAATCCATCTGATGCTAATGGTCGGAGAGGGGGGGGAGGGGTCACCATTCTTTCATTCTCTCTCGGGCGGCAGCTCCATCGCGTCTCCCCCAACCTCGAGCACTCACTCACTCTCTCCCTCGAGAGCCCCCCTTTTTGGGGGGATCATCTTCATTAATTAATTTCATCGCAGCCTTCCATTCCGAAGTGGGCGCGCCTTCGTTCACATGTGCTCTTCATCTTGCGTGTAGGGGGGTCCCCTCGAGTGACCGGGCAGCTGAATCTCCGAGACACGTAATGCTATGCTGCACTTTCCAAAGTGGTTTCTCCGTCCATTACTATGGCGATTTGTTTTGTCCTTCCCAACATCTCATTACATGGCTCTCTACAACATTTCCACCGACCCATACAATATATATTTGATTCTTCTCGACTTTTAACCGGTACTGCATTCACCCCACTGTCTTATATATTATCACACGTGACACAAAAGAATAGACATCTCTTGCGATCCTTAGTTCATTCAGCGGTTATCTAATAGACATTCTTCATTTTCTTACCATAGTTATAATAATTACCATAGTTATAATAATTACCATAGTTATGCATTTATTAATCAAGACACTACAAAACATTCGTACTTCCGGAAGCATTATTTACAGTTGAAACAACACACATTGATGGGCAATCAAAAATCAAAGAAATATAGAGACAAGAATGGAAAATCCTCTGGAAAGTTTTCGGTCAGATAAACAGAGAAGGGATCTGGGCATGAAGAGACACCAGCATCATAAACCTACAAAAATACACACAGATAAGGATGGAGGTAGGAAGATTCATTTACACTCTGCATGTTTTCTCTCGTTTCCATTATTATATATTAAATGTTATTTTACTTTGCTTCCGCATGATATTTATACTTATTGTGAAACGATTTGTATTCAGAAGTTTAAAATTGCCCGGCATGTTGTGGATGATGTTCTACTATTGCATGCGGGTCGCTTCATTCTGAGTGCAATGTGTTTCTTAACATTTGCACTTGGGAGTGAGTGTGAATGATTGGTGGTGGCTCACCCCCTGCCACACACCCTTGCGGTGGCTTGCAGGGTAATGCTCTGAAGTAGAAGAAGAAGAGAAGAATAAAATTTTATGGAAATGTTTACAGGAGGAATGAGAACAGAATATCGAGTCAGAATCTCAAAATCATCAACTCTGGCACAGGAGGGAACAAAAGTGTGGATAACAGAAATCGAAGAAGAGCAATGACAAGAAGAGAGACAGACAGAGGATGGTAGAAATTCATGGACACTATATCAATTGGGAAACATGGAGAACGCAGAGAGAGAAGGAGGCTTACACGATAATCAAAAAGCGTTCTGTTCCTATGTCAGTGAAGTACAGGGAGAAACAAGTCAACGGTACAATCACTGCATATCAACGGTAAGAAATTAACTGGCAGTTTCGAGAAAGCGAACGCATTAAACTCCTTTCTCCAAAGCATTTTGACAAAGCACTCACCAGAAACAATCGTCCTGCTAACGAAATATTTCCAGCAACCGATGTCTCCAATTGTAATCTCCCGCCGTGGCATTGAACGCCAACTTAAAGATATCCCCCCAAATAAATCGCCAGGTCCCGATCAAATTCCTGCGCGCGTGTACAAAATAATGGCATCAGAGACAGCTCCTTACTTGAAATTAATATTTAGGAAATCCCTAAGCGATCACACAGTTCCTAAGGATTGGAAAACAATAAACGTCGCCGACCGAGTTAGCCTGGTGGGTAACGTGCTCGCAGGATAACCGAAAGGTCGCGGGTTCGAATCCCGCTCAGGGCATGGATGTTGTGTTTGTGCAGATGGGTTTTTTTCTATGAATTGAAGAGGTGCGAAATGACCATAGCCGTCGAAGCACCCTATAAACAAAAAATACTAAAAAAATACTACAATAAACGTCACGCCGGTATTTAAGAAGGGCGATAAGGAGGAGCCCAGTAACTACCGACCAATCTCCCTCACATCCATAACATGAATAATCCCAGAACATATAAATGTAAGTTCAATTATGGGGAATCTCGATTCTCAGTGTTTGCTCTCGAATAACCAACGAGGATTTTGCAAAGGCATATCATGCGAAACGCAGCTTGCACTTTTCACTCAGGATATTTTGGTCTCCGGGAAAAATAGCGTTCAAGTCGCCGCCATATTTATAGATTTCAAAAAAGCTTTCGACACGGTTCCACCATTGTCAGTTACTCCTAAATCTGGAATCCTACGGGATAGATACAGGAACTTTATAAGCTGGATTAACCATTTCCTAACAGACCGTGAGCAAAGGGTCATAGTTGATGGTGTGTCATTGGATACAGTAGGTGTCTCATCTGGTGTCCCCCAGGGAAGCGTTATCGGTCCTCTATTATATTTTTGTATAAAAAATGACATTAGTATGATGGTCACAAGTAAAACTCGTCTCTTTTCTGACGACATAGTAGTAAACCGGGATATTTTCAGCAAGGAGCATAGGGAAGCTTTGCCTAACGACCAAAATGCGATTAGTAATTGGTATGAGACGTGGCAATTGTAAATAAATTTGAAAAAATGTTTGGCGATGAAGTTTTGGAGGAAGAATAGTTCACCCGAAAGCAATTACCACATAAAAGAGTCCGTTATATCAAACTTAGAACATGCTAAGTATTTAGGCGTTACGATAACTAGAGACCTATCGTGCGGAAAGTATATTCGAGAAATTTGCGGAAGAGCCAATAAAAAATTAGGATTCATAAAAAGACTACTTGGAAAATGTTACGGGAGGTAAAAGAGCGGTTTTATTTTACGCTTGTTAGGCCTCACCTTGAGTACGCTTAGAGTGTGTGGGAGGCAGGATTATTCTTGGAACTAGATCGAGTGGAACGCAGAGCAGCCAGATTTGCTAAATGCTGTTATAATCAACGTAGCAGGGTAACTATGTTATTGGAGGAGTTAGGCTGGGAACCACTCGTTGATCGTAGGCTGAAATATAGGTTTAGGTTATTGTGTAAATTTGAAGCAGATTACTTCAAGGAATAAATTAAATGAATATTGAAAACCCCGTCATACTATGGTAGATCAGATCACCTCCGGAAAATCAGGGAGATAGATTGTTGAACAAATAGATTTAAAATGTCAATTTTTCCCCCAACCATTAGAGATCAGAATAAACTAGGTCCTAGGGATCCTTTGGAAGAATAGTTTATATATATTTTTTCACCCTGCATGTTTTTTATCGTTTCCTTTATTATACTCGTATATCAGCTGTAATGTTACTTTGTTTCCGCATTATATGTATATTTATTGTGAAACGATTTTTATTAAGAAATCTTACAATGTCCCGCATGTTGTGGATGATGTTCTACTATTTTATTTTGCATGCGGGTGGCTTCATTCCGAGTGCAATGTGTCTCTCTTAACACTTGCATTTGGGAGTGAATGTGAATGCTTTGTGGTGACTCATCCCCCGCCACACGCCCTTGCGGAGGTTTGCAGGGTAATGCTTAGTAGTAGAAGTAGAAGAATCCCGTGTCGACCATTTTGGATGAATAGGCCACGAGGGCGTCAAACACGGTTCGTGGGTATCTTAATCTTAATAATAATTAATTAATAGAAAGTTCAGGTAGCTCGTAATTCGGAGGTCAGATGTTGACCCTTGTAACACTTCCCACGCGTGGCGGCACCGGCGACGGAGTCATTCAGACCGCGTCACGTCACCTTCGTCGACTATGAACTGTTGCGCGTGCGTGACTAGAGCCGACGTAGCGAAGCCCTGGGCGACGACGCGGAGGGGGAGAGCAGTCTGCCTCCCCCTCCCCTTTCTCTCTCTCTCTCTCTCTCTCGACCCATCTCTCCCACTCCACTCCCTGGCCGATCATGCCACATGGCGCCTCACGGGTGACCCCGGCGTTTTTCCAAGGCCACCACGTGGGTGCCAACACGATTGACCCCCGGTCAGTGGCCAACCGCTTTATCCTACGCACGAAGCTGACGTGTGCGGGATGCAGTTACGTTAGAGGTCAGGGGTTATACGCTTTTACCTTTTTTTCCTTGTTACTCAATAAAGCCTATTCTGTGATCTAGACTATAGATTATATATTTGTATACTAAAGAATTAATATGTGTTTATAAATATATAAATATGAATTAAGTGAAACCACCTCATAGTATTTGCCCACCGAAGGCTCCGACGGATATTGGCCAACTTAAGGAGTCAGAGGCCACGTCAGTGATTTTTGGTCACATCTTTTGCTGGCTTCGTTGGAAAATAGCCAATATTAGAGGGGTCGCCAGGTTAGAGAGGTGGCCCAATTGGCTGGTTTTACTGTACCAAGAAGTTGCATATGGAATACATTTCGATTCCATCTTCAGAATGGAATATTTTATTAAAGAGAACATTTCCATTCACTCTGTCTGGAACGATTCTTGAAGACAAGGTAATTCTCAGTCGAAAAATTCGTTCATATTATAAAGAATGTGTTCAGGAATGTTATAAAGAGTTTTTTTTATAAAAATATAAAACGTGTAATAAAGGTCAACTAGCAACAATTTGAGCCGAGCCCGGCTCGCGATTCCCGACCTAGCCATTTTTACATGGTCGGGAAAAAGGCTGGATCGAGAGATGCATATAAGGCGGGGCACGGAGAGGATCTGTGCCTTTTGTACTGGATATCCAAGCAATAAAGTCGTATACGGAGAATTTTGCCTTGCGTTGTTCTTTCCACGGCATAAATTGGTAGCAGAGCGTGGTTGGTATGACAAAAGAGAAGCAAGGTATTACATGGATTTACGAATTAATGAAGGAAGAACTCATTGAAGCCATGAGGGCGAAAGGGTTCCGCGCGGAACAACTGAGCGGGACACTGGATGCGTTGCTCGCCACCTTTAGAGATTTCCTATCGTCTGCAGTGGCGGGAGAGAGTAGCATCCAGACCGCAGAATACGGGCGTGACACCGTGGGGCCACTGGAATTAAGTAAGTCTGAGAGAAAAGTCTTATTAGACTTCGCCAAAGATCTTCCGGTGTGCGACGGTGGTAACCCCCACGAAGTCATGAACTTTCTCATTTTAAGCCATCAGGTGAGGAAATTGGGAATGTTCCCACTAAGGGACACATTAATAAATTTCCTTCCGAAGACAAAAGGGTCTTTCATGACGATATTGGCAGAATCAGTTTCTTTGAAGTCGTGGCGGGAGGTAATGGAGAACGTGCTACGGCATTTTCTTCCACCACGTTTGAGAGAAGAATTCGTCCGCCAGTATATTACACATCGTTTCCAAGAGAAGGATGAGGACCTGCGGGAATTCATCGACCAAATTAAAACATCAGCAGAGGTACTTCAGTGGGGAAATAACGAGGGAGAAGTTGTAAACGTGATACTGCAAAATATTGATCCAGGTGTACGAAGTCTATTCGTCTTTCAAAGGAAACCTAGCTCCTTCACAGAGCTATATCAACTAGTACGGGAAGAATCAGACCTCGGTGTAGCTGCCAATCAGCGGATCCAATGGATGGAGTCGTCCCGTACCATTACCGAGGCCACACGTGGTTCCTTCAGAATGGAAAATGAACGACAAGGGGCGGCAGTGAATTCTTGGAGGAATCCTCGGGATACCTCTAGTCTTGGGATTGAATGCTGGAGGTGCCATGGCCGAGGCCACGTATCGAGAGAGTGCCCCACAAGTAGAAGAAGAAGTCAAACGGGAAACGAGCGAGGCGGTCGCTGAAGGGCCAACAGCGGTCGCCTACTGCAAGGAGGACATCAGGGAAAAGAGTCCTAGGCCTCAGTCTACGAATTCAAGCGACTACATCGCAAACACCCCGAATTGACTGTGTAATCCAGGGAATGAAGCAGCCACCCTGTAGGTCTGTGGCTAGTGGTGTTATGACTACTACCACATTGGATTTTTTGGCGTTAAATGTGAAAAAATTGAATCAAGCCGTGGGAAATTAACTTGTCACATCTTGTAACTTAAGAATGCACAATATCCAGTTAATATCTACATACCAAGCAATGAGGTACACTTAGGTGTTCTCGTAAGTATTGCACAAGAATTTAAGTTCGGTACCAGTAGTTTTGGCACATATGTTTGATCTTTAGGTACATACTTTTTTCATATTGTTTGTAAATCACCAGTTAGCTTTCATTGTTAGACGAGGAATCTTTCCCCTCTACCTTCAGTAAACACCGTAACATAGGTAACAAATTTGACTATCCCGTGTAACTCGCTCCATTCTCACGCATATCCCTACCCTTCTACTCAGAGAATATACCGCCCATGTCATACTGAAAAAACATTGTGCTTAATGATGAGGTCTATACGTCGAACCTATATATATATATACGTCGTTCCAAATTGGTATCGGCCTCCAAATCGCCGAGGTTATACGGACTGCCCAAAGTCCAAAAGGAAGGATTACCGCTGAGACCCATTGTGGGCACAATTGGTTCTTCAACCTACAACTTGGCTCGGAACCTAGCAAAAACCCTCCATATCTACTCAAGAAAGACATCTTCCCACGTGAGAAACTCGTCTCACTTCATAGAGATTCTCCAGAGAACAACTGTGAATGAAGGCGATCTACTAGTCGGCTTCGAAGTCGTGTCCCTCTTCACAAATGTTCCCATTGGAGACTCCGTTGACATCGTCTGGTGACTCACCAATGAAAGAATACCAGAAGATTTCCCGGATCTGGTGGATCACTGCCTCCGAAATTCATACTTTCTGTTGAATGCTACCATCAGACGGAGGGAGCCGCCATGGGATCCCCTCTCTCCCCCGTTATTGCCAGCTAATATACGGAGGACTTTGAAAGAAAAGCACTAGAATTGTGCGTGAAAAAGCCTACTCTGTGGGTAAGATACGTGGATGACACACTCATCAAAGCAGGAGTTAGATACATTCTTCTGCAACATCTGAAGATACAGAGTTCTGCAACATCTGAAGTGCCAACATCCCTCCATCCAAATCACCATGGAGATAGAAGAGAATTGCCGGTTACCATTCCTGGATTTACTGAACACCAAAAAGACCAATGGGAAACTGGGACACATGGTATATTGGAAGAAGACACACACCGACCGATACCTTCACGCCTCTTCTCACCAATACCCGCTACAAAAGCCATCGCTAATCAATAAGCTGGTCAATCGGGTTTATTCCGATGGTGAGTCACTCTTCCCGGTAAAGAGACATTTGGTTGCTGCTCTCCAAAAGAATGGCTATCCTAAGGAAATTATTCTAAAAAGAACTGCCTGGAAGGAGAAACAACTGCAAGAACTGCCCCTGAAAAGTATTTCCGAGGAGGAGAAACCTAAACCTGCAGCGTATGCTATGATTCCTTGTGTAGCAGGAACAACGGAGAAGATTACCAGAATACTCCGACAACACAACGTCGTGGCACGCTTTTGTTGTGTCAATAAGGCGGGTAACATCCTTCCCAAACCAAAATATCCCATCCCAGACGCTGCTTATGAAGGAGTGTATGAAATAAAGTGCAGTTGTGGGAAGTCCTACATAGGAGAAATGGGAAGAGCTGTCAAGTGCCGCCTCCAAGAACAACCAATGGGCCACGAAAAACAAACAGTTACACCTTTCGACCGTGGCGGAACATGCTTGGTCGGAGCCTGGGCATAAGATTAATTGCGAAGACACCAACGTGATCTCAAAAGAGTCACGTCACTACCCCAGACTGATCCGTGAGGCTATCGAAATAGCAAAACATCCTACTAATATCAACCAGGAAGACGGGTACCAGCTCAAAAATGCGTGGAAAAGGATTTTTTTCAAAATCGATCAATCAGAGAGCAGCAAGCAGCCTATAAAAGGATGGCCAAAATAGAAGCATCGTCACTTCGATGTGAAGACGCCAAATTCAATC
>WURS02080667.1:0-24270 GCA_011762765.2 Rhinocypha anisoptera
CGTTTTCTTAATGTTAATTTTCATCCCAAACCTCTGACACTGGTCCTGTAAAGCATTCAACAAGGTCTGCAGTCCCTAGGCTGAATCACTAAGGCTTAGTCGTCGGCGAATCTGACTGACTTAACGAATTCCCCACTACTTCAAATATTTAATCAAATATATAGTTAAATACCTCTGGAGGTATAAAATGGTTTCAGCCGTAACTAGGAGGAATTTTTCCATCGCACAGAATTAAACAACAACAGCACCGCAATTCCACATGATAAACTATTTCCACGACATAGGTTTCATCTGATGATACCACACTGTGGTGAAACCTAGGGCTTGGAAATAAAGTTTATTATATCGAATTGCAGTGCTATTGTTTTGTAATTCTGTATCTCTTGGGGTGATACTTTACGGTAAATGAATATAGAAAATGATACTTGAGACGATGAAAATGTAATCTCCAAGGGTATATGAAATGTACAGGATGATTAACTCCTAGAGATAGTATAATAGAGAAATATTGTTTTTTTAGGAACAATTGGAGATTGCATTTGATAATGGATGTGATATTATTTCCTTAGGAAAGACCTACCACCTACAACACCTTTTGGCACCATTTAAACGCTTGTCGAGGATACTTCATTCACTATCTCACAGCAATTATCAATTAAATTTTGCAACATATATCATCAATTTTTCTGTTTTCCCAAGATCCAGATCCAGGTTTTGTGTTTCATGCTCGAAATCTATGGTAAAGTACGATTAGAATTTACCAAACTGTTAATGTTTTACTGAAATATCTTTTTAGTTCATTTTGAATTATCAGCTATTTTATTAGATGATATCTATTGATTACCAGGAGAACCACAGCTGTGGAATGCAAAAAAACAACTCTTAAATGAACTGGCCCCTCTACCCTGATGTGTGAATTTCCACACGCCGTGGGCTTAGTACTAGGTGAGCTCTACCCTCACTTAACATACCAACCATCGGGTTGATCACTGTGGTTAGGGAATAACGAATACGGACGAAAAAATGACTGACTAATTTTCACAAATGTAAAACTACGTCCCACCCAACGAAATGGACATATTTAATGTTTATAAGAAAAAGTGGTCAAAAAAGTACTACTCTTTAATGACAAAGCTAAAAGGGACCCCGATAATGGAAAACAAATTATTGAAATCTAAGGCTAAGCTAGACTTTGGCCTTTAAAAATCGGGGCTGTGGAGTCTTTTTTGTTAATAACTTTTGCAGAGACAGGAGGCCAAAGTTGAGAACTTTTGCCCTTGGCGGGATAAATAAAAATAATTCTGCAAAAACTATTTGGTTTACAGCTCCCATCTTCTGCGCACTTTTGAGGAGCAACAAAACTCAAAACTTATTCATCGAATTCAAATAAAGAACAACAAATTTATATATAATCGAAAAATGCAGTTTTTCAACGTTTTTTTTTACGATGACATTTGAATGGATTATTCGATTTTAATATGCCGGGTGATATTTTGTGGGTATTTTTATTACGCACATTTCACCACGTTTCTCTGTGACCCATAATTTTTCCAATATATTGTAAAAACCGATTTTCCGCTCAAATCGTTAAAAAAAAACAATGTTCCAATGCGACAAAAATGACTCGAGATGAGAGACCATCTAATCGATTTTTCAGGTACTTTCACGGCTATGACGACGCGCCTACAATGGAGAAGTCTGAAGAGCCATCGAAAGAGACCCTTATGGTGAGAGGATACTTACGACAGGAGTGAAAGTGAAAGGATAGATATTGAGACAATACAGTTGGCGAAAGGTAGTCACGATGGAAGAAGAGTTGAGATATGCCAAAATTGATTGCATGAGGCAAAATAAAGGAGAATATTTGAGTTAGGTGAAAGAAAATGATGGTTTCCCGGCAAATCTGTTTAGTAAATTCTTCTCGGGTGTCTCCCTTGTAACGGAAGTTTCGATGACCGAGTCGAGAATCGAACCGTCCGCAGCAATGGTGACACTCACCCGGTGGAAGACCCGAGAAGAAATTACTCTATCTGAGTTAGGAGCTACGAAGGTGGGAGGAAGGTGGCAGGATGCTTTGCAGGGTTGCTGTAAACCAATTTTCGGATTTATAACTTGTGTTGTTGATCCTACTTATCCACGTCGCGAATGCGACCTTATATTTTTTGTTCTCCAATCGAACGAAATCTATCAGTTCTGCTCCCTAAGTTTGACATTTCTAATTCATTCTACTCGGGAAAACGGGCCAAAAAACATTTGAGGCCACATGTATCTGCTAACATGTTACCAGTCTACCAGATAACTCATAACTCTAATAAATTTGCAACGTTTAATGGATGGGCTGAAGGAAACATCTGTTCGACATCTTTGTTTTCCAGGGAATTCAAAAGAGGAGTGAAGCAGGGGGATGGGTTACCTGCTATTTTACTTGAGCTAGGTTTACATAAGGTTATTAATGTGATTGGCCAGAAGGGAACAATCTTCGTGAAATCCATTTAGATCTGTGTATGCATATGACGTCATTATAACAACAATGTCAAACAAACTTATACAAACATTCACAGAAATAGTAAAAAAGCAAAACCTATTGGGCTTACAGTAAATGAAAAAAAAGACAAAGTAAATGATAATGTCCAATTCAGAGATCCGAAGAGCTGCTCAGAACTTGATAATTGGAGAAAAGAAGTTTGAAGGAGTATCCCACTTCAAATACTTGGGATCAATAGTATCAAATGACAATGATATAATAGAAATAAATGAAAAAAATACAGGTGGGGTATCGCTCATATTATGCAAACAGACTGGTGTTCAGAAACCTGCTTATTACAAGAAGCACAAAGCTCAAAATATATAAGGTCTTGTAAGACCAGTCGTCACCTATGGTTCAGATACATGGACCATGAAAAGATCGGTAAAAAGTAGACTATTTGAGCAAAACACTATGGAAAATATATGGACCTAAAAAGGATAATAATGAATGCAGATACAATTTAGAGATGGATCACTTAATTGGAGGCTAGGATACTGTCCGATTCGTGAAAGCACGGTGGATAGAGTGGATGGGACATATGGAGAGAGAATGGTGGAAGATCGGAGACGTTTAGGGCAAATATAATTAATTATTAACATAATTACTGGAGAAGTAGGGGTAGGCCAAGGACAAGATGGACGCCACCAAAACCCTAAAACCGATCTAGATTGAACGATGGCCGGAAAAGAATCAAGAATAAGAAAGATTTGGAGGTGAATTGTGAAGGAGGCCAAGGCCCTTAGCGCCACGGAATGATTATGATCTCCGTTTTCCAACGAATAAATGAAATAGATTCTAAATTAAAATAACCGCACCTTTCATGGGGTGGCAACACGAAAAAGGTCATGTAATGTCACATGCAAATTTCGTACAAACTACTCCAATTATTCCCGTTGCCCTTTCACGATTTCTTCTGGAAGTTTGAATTAACAATTTGAGGGCATTTAAGCTCGATTTCGTGATCGTGCAGGGGGAAAAATGATTATTTTAATTTTTTTATTTGAGAGTTTATTTGGGAGTTTTATCTCACTTATTTGATTGTGGTGATATAATCCGCTGATTAATGTGGGGTTCTAATAATTTCCTCGGTTTTTCAGTGAACTCGGGTGTTCTGAAACTTTCTAAAACTCTTAGTCCAGCTTGCTCTCTTAGCGACCCGAGGGACTCACATCACAATTCATCATGGGAGTAAATGAAGTAACTTGTATTTCCTAGATAACTTTGCCGTTTCCACGTGACATTTTATTTACCACGATCATGGTTTCGTAACAAGGCTACATCATCAGTTGTAGCCTTGCTACGAAGCCATAGTCGTGGTAAATAAATTGTCATGTGGAAACTGCAAAGTTACTTCATTTACTCCCAGTATGCTGGATTTCCACAAAGTTTCGGCTGAGATAGTATCGTTAATCTCTCCTTCACTATATGTGATCTCTTTGAAAGACACTATATTAGCTCAACCTATAAGCTCATTTCTCTAAGTTCCTGGGGGTTTTACTCTATCTTCTTTGTACCAAAGTATAAATCATGCACATCCTTTCTGCATCAACAGAAAGATGAAATAAAAATGTAGTAATTTAATAAAAATAAAATCTATTTATTTTCCTATAAAAAGAACTTTTAACATTTGGGGGATTATACATCAACCCACTCTTTATTTGGTTTAATGTTAGGAACCTCATCAAAGTTATCAATGTGCGATGTAGAGCAAGGAGATTCAGGCATTTCTTCATATTCTTCATCACTGAACTGTGAAATATACTTGCTGCGTAAACTAACTGCTTTATAATGTGAATTTATGCTGATTCCAGAGACAATCTTGTGATGCTGAAAAGAATAGAAAGTATTATTACCCAAATTTCTAAATCAGCAACCCAATAATAAATTTGTAATAGGATAAAAGACGGCATGTGAATGGCATATAATTTCACTACTTCCTGAAGTAAAAACCTCAAAACACCCCAAAAGTATAAAGTATATCTCATAAATACAGATAGAAAAATTTGTAAACCATGACAAAAGTTCTCCTTTTAAAATCTAGCCAAAAATCATAAATATTTAAAATATCTACGGAGATAGAGATTTCTTGGGTTTCCATTCAGGTTGGTGTCCATCGACGACATTACCTGGACAGAGAAACCAAGAAATTTTCAACTTAATGGATATACTAAATATTCATGATATTTGGTAATATTTTATAAGGAAAACTTCCATAATTTATTTTATTATAATAAAAACAGCAGAAAGGCTGCTTATAATGGCAGTATAAATACAATTAAACAATCAACAACATTATGCAAAAAAACATTAGAAACGATTTACAGATAAGATGGTGGATTAGGTGAAATCAAGTGTCCTGGGGTGGTGAGCTGTAATTCAGGAGGTTACGTTTAAGGAAGGAGTTTAAAATGGTTCACGAGAAGGATTGGTCAAAGGAGGGAAACTGAGTGACAGGGGAATTAAATGCACTAGGGTTTCAGTAGAATAGTGATCACTGGGAAACGAAAAGATGGAATTTAGGAGTTTGAAGACTGGTTACACATGGGATGTGGAGGAATGCCGATGGAAAATAGGGGAAGTAATATTAATATAGATGAGAAAGTTGGAAAGATCGATCGAAGATGTTAAAAAGGAATTTCATGTCTAAGCCTGTTCGCCGGATGGAGATGTGACAAATTTAGAGGGAGGAGACAGCAAATTTTCTGTATGGGTTTTTGAGGGAGGGGGTAAGATGACGGGCTATGGCAGCAAAGAATGTAACTTTTATATATTAGGCTATCAGTATGAATGCATGTATGGGTTTGATCATATCAGTGTCTATAGTGCTACTCACACATGTATGTGGGTGGTTCCCTTAGTGCTATGGATGCATATACATGTATAACACAGTGCAGAAGTATTTAAAGTTCTAAAAATTCTTAGCATATATAATTACTTTACAGGATAAGTTACTTCCTACTGCATAATGGTGTTACCATTATGAGAATTTCTTGAATTCCATACGTTTCGAGTGATTACATACACAAATGTATTGATTTTGTGGATGTGGGCTGATAACCGAATTATAATAAAAAACACAGGTGCTACATTGTGATCGGAACAGTAAAAGAAGTGGCAATGTGAGGTCTGAATGGTAATGTTAATTCTGTTGTGGGATATGAAAGGAATTCTGATAGTCTCTATGAAAGTCAATGGGGGAAACTATCACGTTATTACATATTTTAAAGTGGACGTGTTTTAGCAAAACATAACATTATATCCCCTTTTCTGAACAGGATTCCAATTCGTTCCTTGGGAAGGTTTTACATTTCTAAATTCATCATCTAAAGATTATTAGAAGGTGTTGGTAGGTACTGCCATAGCATCTGTATATAAAAAGCAAAAATATAATAAGCTGATACTGAACTCACCAATACTGTTAACATGGGTTTTTGTCCAGCCAAAACGTCAACGAAACCGAATATTTCCAATAATCTTCCTTGAGGTAGTACAGAGTACACCTCCTCAACATTAAGATTTATTGTTGTTGAAATGGAATGCTGTATAGGGCTTTCAAAAACAACTTTGTCATTACTCATATCACAATAACACACCCTTCCTATAACTCTCACGTTATTATTTTTCCAAAATCTAGTCGATTTGATCTTCAGTAAATTCTCCACTGTAGTGTGAATGAATGGATAACCGACCCTAATGTCTTCATAGTGCATTTGGGCCATTATTCACCAATATTGTACCATAGATAACCCCTGGTACATTACTTCTCCCAAGGCCTGGGTCCCCTAATATTTGTCCAGTTATCGATGTCTAACTGAAATGGAAAAATATCATTTGAAAGAGGCGATAAATGCATATCAGTGAGTCGCGAAATGAAGTAAAATCCATGATTCCATAAAAACTGACATCTTTCAACTTTTCATATTCACTCTCTAAAGTTACTTCACCAGGCTTTTTCATTTCGACTCCATAGGTTTCCAGTAAGTCTGGCGAGACGGTGGATTGTCTGGAGAAGCGGTACCTGAAAACGATATCAAAGTTAACTTAAAAGGTATTTTAATTTTATGAAAGAAAAAATAACAACATACCGTTCACGTATGGACGTACCTAAGCTGAGCGAACTGCTCTAACCCAAATGAGGATCCCACTATCAATAGAACGAAAGGTAAACCGAAACGTAGTGATTTGTTCTTAAATAATACAATAATTTTTTCCCTAAAATTATTCATTAGAACTTTTGATTTAGGCTCTGATTTTGTTGCCCGCTAAAACACTCATTGCAACTTCAACTGGTCCAAAATTTTAAGAAACGAACAACCAAGCCCTTAAACAGGGAGAAGGTATAGATAACAAAAAGAGATCTATATATCCCCGTAAATATGCTGAAAGACGAATAAACAGCAAAATAAATGAAAGACGTTTCACTTAAGCAGAAAATTACTTCATATTCTCCTATTATTCTTGAAAACCTTCACATTCAATAATGCCGTAGAGTGCGTGCGATTACCACCAATAGAGCAGAAACCATGAGAGCCAGAAACAATTTAGTACCAAATTAGTACGTGCCGCTACGTGCTACCACGTGATACGGCGTATCCTTCCAAACAGCCACCAGGTATATAATAATTGAATACCGAATTTGGGAGCGCGGTTAATTAGTCTGTGAATCACTGTGAATAATGTAACAGGATAAACAACGGAACTTACTAATTACGAGAGTATCTCCTTAAAATAGACAGTTCTAAAGCTCTTTGCATGTATGTATGTAAAACAAAAATATGAAATTGCTGAAGCAACATCACTCACAACATACGTTCGTAGATCCAATCGGCTGTGTTGTACATATTCACCCTTTTCACTACAACAATGATTATTCTAGGAGCACAATGTAAACATAGTGAGTGACAGTCGCTTAGTCTTCATAAATCTGGACTCTCGATTTACTTCTTTTGTTTGTAATGAGTTTATTGTCCTAGGAAGTTACAATGCTTGTAGACAGTGAAGAGGGAATTTCAATGCAAAGTAATGATATTGACATCTGTTCAGGTGCGAAATCGCTATCTCACGCAGTTTCGGCTTACTATTAGTAATGTGTCCTCTTCCTTCGTCCAAACAACAATCTGTTTCGTTTCTGAATACTATGATTTGTTTCAGATATCACAGACTATAAGTCTAGTCTGTGGTCGAGGTTCAACATTAGCTATAAAGTCATGAGCGAAAATTGAAATTATGATGGCTCATTAATACGATGCCAGCATACATTTCAAAATGTGTAACAGAGAATTGCAAATCCTATAATCCATTAATGATCGCTGAGAATTTTGTAAGAAACTCGTTTCTCATTGGCGCTGTCCGAAAAGCGAAATCTCTCAGAGAAAGCATTTCTGATTGTTAGCAAAATACATACTCAGCCTACAAGGTTTTTAATAACAGACAAAATACTGCAGAACTAAAAATATCATACGTAGGTGTCCACGTAAAGATTAATAAAATAAGCCTAAAGTAATGGGTGCAATTATCTCTAATTTTTAATGCATTGTTGTTACAATCCCTACACTAGTAAAAAGCCAGATTTTGCACTTTTGCGCCTACACTCGAAAATTTTGATTATGCACCGTACAACGATGCAAATAACTACAAGACAACATTCTATTTTCGGTATCTTTGAACGAAAGCCAAATTTTCGCGCTCACAACCTTGCCAATCACGATTACTTCCTTCTACATCTCCAAATGAGATTCACTGGTATAAACGTGACCAAAGGCGAAAGCTATCTTCCGAAGGACTTTATATGACTTAGATTGCAAAATAACTAGTTTTGTTAAATATGGAAAGTAGTGGCTCCAATTACTTTAAATTAGGTAAAATCTCATCCAAACATTCAGCTGAGATTGTAAATGGATTCTGAAATTAATAAAACCATAGAAGAAAGTTGTGGCCAGTAAACGATTTTTTTAAAAGTACTGTGCCACTCAACTGGACAATCATTCAAAAAGTTCTCGTACCAGTTTTCAGTAGGCATATTCTATGATTTCACCGGCTCTTCTTGTATGTATGCAAAATAAACTGATTTTTATAATCTAGATTTAATTGCTCATATGCACATCTTTATTTCATAGTTAATGCATAAGATTAAAATTTTTAGAAAAATTTGATATCATGTTCCGCGAGAAACTACGAACAGCTACGTACAACAAAATAGAGGTAAATAGTAGATAAAGCAATTCTAAAATATAAACGAATTTTGTCAAAAAACTTATGATTGGCCTGCACAGGAAGGTACGCTGATTATAGACCAATCGCCTTTCGTGTTTCACCGCCGATAGAGGGTGTCGTTGTAGGCCATTTCGCATCGCTGTACTTTGCCGACGCTCACCTTCACTTACTTCATAAAAGACTGAAATATAATAGCTAATTGTGTTAAGTATTAATCATTACTAAAACTGGCGTTCTGATAGAATAAAATGAAGACCGTAATTGACCCAGCAAAACTTAAAGTTGTAGAATTGCGCGCAGAATTGTCTGCGCGTGGGTTGGATACCAAAGGAAACAAAGCTGTATTGGTCGACAGACTTAAAGATGCTTTGTCTCAGGAAATGGGAGGTAAGTGGATTCGATCGTTATCCAGCTAATTCGTTCACTTTTATATGCCCAAATCTCTTAATGAATAGCGTTAATGCCGTAGCGTCCTTGCCATGTAAACAACGCGCTCCTGCCTTGACTCAGTATTCTGTGAAAATGGGCTAGAATTATGTTCAATACTTGTGAATATACGCCCATCTAATGTTACGAACCTATTGCATAAGAATCAACCCGGTATCCACGTAATGGTACTGATTTCCTATCTGATTTTTCAAGGTTAAAGCGCCGAGAGTAATAGTCCAATGTTGATGGCAGGTGCCCGCCAGTCTATGATTATGTATTAGCCATACTACCCCAGAGCATTTCGGCATTACCAATTTGCACTTTTATCCATTTGAAAACAAAATGAAAGTCAATAGTCTTAATGTTACTTTTTGGCGCGTAATTGAAGTCCTGCCATATTAGTCGTTTTTGCCTTTTTATATTATAGTATAAGTATTGGTTTAAACAGCCGATCATATTGCATGGCTTAATTTCAATTTTTTTTCGCATCTAGAGTGTTTGATAAATATGCCCGATCCATATGCCTCATCAAATATATTTGAATAGTAGTAAAGTCTGATGTTGTAATTGGATACCGCGTAGCAAATTGTTATTTTATTAAATGCGTATATTATATAACGAATGCTTCTACTAAGATTCAATTGATATTAATGGCCGTATTTTATATTTCAGAGGATTCCCCCGAACATCCCAGGGAATCGGAACCTACTGAAGAAGGGAGTAAGGAAGAGGATTTTATGGAGCAAGAACCGGCTAAAAGATCGGGTGTAGAATCGTATGGCCGACAGCCAAATGCAGGGCAAGCCGGAGATGACTATTTTCTTGAGCAGTCCCCAAAGAAAGAAATTCCTGATGAAGATGAGAGACAGGCTGAGGTAATTATATGAAGAATTTTCGCCTTGCAATATGTCACCGGAACATCACTGATTCTTCAAGAGTATGGAGCTCCTACCTGGTTGTGTTGTGGCCTTCAGTGATTTCATACTCCATAGCATCCAACATGCTTGTGCTCTACTTCTGAGTCATTCCCTTATTTGAAATGGTACTACAAAGGAAATTAAATAATCATATCAGCCTCTTTAATAATATCCTAAATTTTCCCAAAGTTTCCCTCCCTAACCCAGTATTAAATTTTCAAGGATCTTGATTTAGCGTTAGTGTAATTTCCTAGCTCATCATTAACTTTGAGGTTTAATGATGAGCTGGCAAATTTATGAAATGAATTAATTGAAATGGGTAAATGGCCTATTTACTTGAAGCTTTTGTTAGTGATGTTTTTTTATATGGGAGCTGGATAAATACTCGGGATATTTTCCAGAAATAGAAAATTTTAAATGAATTTAGATTTGAATTTAAAACAAGCTCTTGGTAGTTAATTATAGCCGTGTATGCTATGTGCCTTAAGAGATATATTTATTAGGGTGTAAATGACTGAAAAATGGTATTGGTTAATGAAAAGTGTTAAAAATAGAATATTGTGCTCAACAAAATACAGCCCATTCGTTTTAACATGATCGGCACTTAGTTGTCTATTGTGCAGATGGATGCTTAAATAGTGGCATGACACCAAGTATAGTTACTAACTTAGCTGTATTTCCACAGAAAAATATCAACATGACCGGAAAAATGATGAAGAAATATCATAAGATATTTCGAGCTATTAAACAGTTAATTTGTATCATCTTATTAATATCAATTAAAAAAATAAAATTTGTGGCTTTTATACTTAATACCTTCATCGGATGCTTTGATTTCTAAGTCCCCAAAAATTAAAATTTCTGTTCTAGTTCTGATTTTATTTTCAGATCTGATTTCAGTAACGAATGAAATGAAAATTTTGTTGATCCTTGGGTCTGGCAGATGTGATTCAACCATCCTTATTGAATAACCATATTCTCATACTAATGTATTAACATAAGTGCCCTTGTCATGTTTTCGCACAATATCCAGCTTTATTTTAATTTTACTTTTCTTCCTGATGTACACTAATGGTCAATGTCGTAAATAAATAAACTACATTGCCATAATTCACATTAAAAATATGAATGGTAAGTTAAACCACTATAAGACTGATACTAATCGACTCAACTAAATATATGAGACAACCAATCTTGGTGCCACAAACGACAGTGTTGACTCAAACACAAAGGGTGAATATTATTTCATCAGGAAATAATGCTCTCATTAGCAAGACTTCTTGGAAACCATTGACTGTGAGCAGCAGGGAGAAACAGTCCTTCCATACATCCCTGATGACTATTTGTCCGTATCATCATCAAAGATGTCATTTCATCCTCACCTTTCATGTCTCATCTCCCTAACCAAATGTCAAAAATGGATTTAAAATTCCTATACAGCACCATTAACTCCCTCAATGACTGCCCTGAACTCTCCCTCATCAATTTCCATGTACCTTCACGATCCACCTGTACTCATTACTCCACATGCTCACCTCCAGACAAAAAATAGTTAAGCACTCACTTTTCTTCCACCTATCAATAGTAAATTCACTTCCTCACAACATCGATCCGTTTTTACTTTCCTCCAATGAATTTACTGACCTTGCCCTTTCTGGTCTCTCATTTTAATTTGTTGTTTTCTTAATGGTTATTTTTTGTTAATGTTTGACTGTATGCTTCTTTAATTGTGTGTTGTTATTTGGTCCACTGTAAAATGGCAAATACAGCTGTTTGTGGTACTCTTTCTTAAAATTTAAATAAAAAATACTGCCAAATGCATGATATAAAGATTACACCACAGAACAAAATGTGGAAACTTACCCTTTTGCCCTGGTACAACTTGATGCTGCAACACAACAATCACACTTGATTCACCATTGCACTACTTTGAGCTTTTAGGTTTTAAGTGTATGCATTTAGCCATTGCACCAAATGCTTGATCATTTTCAGTGTGATATAAAAAAATGTAGCCGGGACATTAAAGAGGCTCTGCTAATTTTTCATACTTTGTTATTTGTGCAACATTTGGGTAACTAATAGCCATTTCGTACTCTATTTTGTGCCACTCTAAAAGGTATGTTTTTAGAAACCAGTGTTTTAATGTATGATTCAGATTTTTTATGATTGACAAAAGTGATTTTTCTTTGTATACAGGATGAAGATGAGCAACCGCAAGAAGTTTCACCAGTTCAACAGCATGGCGGCAATCATCAAGAAATGGAGCAGGAAAATGTTGAGGTGCTCATGCAGAAAACTCCTGTGAAAGTGGAAGATTTGGTTCAAGTGAAAGAGGAACCAATGGAAAAGGAAACCTCTCATGAGCCGTCTGGGGCTGCAACTGAATCCTTGTCTCCCAACAAGGTACAAGATTGTTTAAGTCAAATAGGTTTGCTCATTGTAGTGTTTCCTTAAGGGGAGATATTTATTTATAGTATTTAATACTTGATTTAATTGGCATGCTTCATTTTAGTAAGTGATGGTACACAACTATTTGGCTTTTTCTATCAAATTTTTGAAAATATCTTGGAAATACTTAAAAAATAGGAATTTATAATCTTTGTGTGCAGGTATTTCATCACGTTTTTATTAACTCACTTTCTTGTCTGTTTGTTTGTTGGTTTGTTTATCTGTTTGGGTGAAAGTTGGAATTCGATTTTAAACTAACTTCCCTATGAGCTAGAGACTTGGATCTTTAATTATAACTCAAAACTGGATGACAATGCAATCATATCCATTAATATATACAAACACACATGCATACATTAAGATATATACATATTTTTGTGCGAGGTGATAGGCAATGGCCGAGGGGCCTGCAGTACTAAACATGCTAAATTCCTTGTTATAGTCAGACTTCTCGTTGGCTCTGCGGTAGCGAGTGGGATTGCCGTCCGGGGGTTGTGGGTTTGGTCCTTGTAGGGGTCAAAATTTTTTTTATGGTGACCGTGTGAATTTTTCAGGACTCAAGGGATCGTTACAAAATTTGGAAAAAGTTGAATATAATTTTATTTCCGTTGCCAGAAGAAAATCATGTTCCCATGGTGGAAAACTGATTACGTTCAGGAGAAAAAATTATAAAAGTGTAAGATCCCAGCACGTCCTCCACCCATGTGGGGAATGTCCAGCATTGGGTAAAGCCAGCGAACAACAACACTATAAATGTGATGGCTACAGTGTGGCCAAGGAGAGTGACGGGGGCACTCTGCTGGAGAGAAGAGGAGGATGGCGGGGCAAAAATGGCAGTTGGTTTTGGATCATGAAAGCGCGAGCAATAAATATGTTCCCTGAGAACTGTTCTTTGGTCATTTTCCCTCAGTTCCCAGCTTCTCCTTTGACGGACCCGGCTGATGGAAACTAGGCATTACATAAATTAAAAAAAATTAAAAACCATGTTTTACAATGAACTAAAAGGTGTGAAGTAATTATATAAATAAAAAAAATTAAAAATCACATTTTTAAATGGACTAAGAAGTATGAAATAATTTCTCTAATCCTCTTACAGATTTTAGCCCCATATAGATAGTGCTGAAAATTTGTGTTTTTAAATTTTAATAATTTTGAAAATAAATATAAGATTTAAAATGAAAAACAGGGGGTGCATATTATTGATAATAGTAGGGAATGTTGGTGGTTGCTGTTGTTGAGAAAATGCATGGTACAGTTCATAGACTTAGGTGAACTATTAAGCATCAATTTATGGAATGAGAAACACGTCTGTATTCTTCTACTTGTAATTTTATTGGATACATGTACTTTCAATGAGTAGGTGTCATCTTCAGGTACCTTGTACCTGATCTTGAGATGGTTGCTTTATATAATTGATTGAAGTGCATTAAAGTCCTTCTTGTGGAATTTAGGGTGCTGTCAAGGCAGAGCCAGCAGATGTGAAGATGGAGCCTACTCAGGTTCAGGCTGATACTAAGCATGAGAGGAGGTCAGCAACGCGGTGGAGTAAAGTCAAAGAAGAAAATGACACACAGCAGGAACAAACTCCAGCAAGAGGTCAAAAAAGGCAGCGCTCTCCATCTCCGGAAGAACGAAACCAGAGGTATGTTTTTATTAACACACTTTCATATCTGTCTGTTGGTTTAGATGTCTGTTTGGGTCAAAGTTGAGAATCTATTTTAAACTAACTTCTCTATAAGCTGGAGACTTGAAACTTTAAATATAGTTCAGAACTGGATGACAATGCAATTTTATGTAATAATCTTTACAAACACATATAAATAAGGATATATACATATTTCCGTGCAAGTGGAAGGCAATGGCCAAGGGGTCCGCAATACTAAACACACTAAATTCCCTATCTTAAACAGATGTCTTGCTGGCTCTGCGGTAGTGTGCGGGATTACCATCCTGGGGGTTGTGTTCAAGTCTTGCAGGGGTCACCTTTTTTTCCAGCAACCAAGCGTAAATTTTTCAGGGCTGTCCATTGATCGTTGAAAAAGTTGAATATAATTTTATTTCTGATTCATCCTCAGTGTTGCTGGAAGATAATCGTATTCCCACGGTGGAAAACAGATCTTTAGGAGAGAAACAATATAAAAATTTCAAAATGGCCTTCTTGAAATGGACTAAAAAAGTATGAAATAATTATAATAATAGAAAATATTTTAAAACCACATTGCAAAACGAAATAAAAAGTATGAAATAATTTCTCTTGTCCTCGTAATGTAAATTTGTGATTGTGAATTTTGATAGTTTTGAAAATAAACATAAAAATTAAAATGAAAAACTTGGGGTGCATGTAATCAGCAATATTAGGGAGTGTTGGGGGTAGCTGTCATTGAGAGAACACACAGCAGCTCATAGACTTGGTGAACTATTCATGCATCAAATATCTATAGTATGCCCTCTACCTTTTTAGTTTATTTTACATTCATTTTCAAAACTTAAAATTCACAATCACAAAAAAAATTTCAAATTTTCATTAAGAGGATATAGTTTATTTCATACTTTTTAGTCCATTTTAAAAATGTGATTTTTAATTTTTTCAAATTAATATAATTATCTCATTGATGAGGCTGTATCAAAGCATTTTATCCAGTTTTGATTACAGCTTTAATTAGAAGTACAGCGTAACCTGGTAGGGATAGTCCTCTAGCACATTTTCCTCATTAGTGCATAGATTTTTCTCCGTCCCAGTACCATCAGGACATAATACAGGTAAAATTGTTTGGTTAGTACATACAAATATTGCCCTGATGCACCCCGGTAATCCCTTTTAGGTTTCTAAAAAGTAGAGTAAATAACCGAAATTCACAAATTGAATATCACCCCTTTGTTTTGTGACTTTCATTTATATGATATTTTCTACTGTCTACTCAGAAAATATCATATAAATGAAAGTCACACAGCATGAAAGATACCCTGCAGCACGGATGATAATCATTTTGGAAACCTTTTTGCATGGTTTAGGTGCCAAACTGAGAGGCAAAAATAGAAACAATTTTACTTTTTGTCAACCACTGTGCTGCACATCACCTCGATACCAGTTACTTGATACCAGTTAGAATTCTTCTCAGCAAACAGTGAGTTACCTTCAGCACCTTGACCAAGAAATTGTCTGATGTTTAAAAAAATATATCAAAAGCTTCTGGTACAAAATAGACTGACGACCCTGCAAACTGCCGAGCAGATAGTAGATGTTATACATGCCATGCACTTCATCCAAAATTCATGGCTTTCTAGCAATGAATGAGCAATGAAAACATCACAAGTCGCTTTATAGCAGCTGGAATTGGTTGTATAGTGCCTAGTGTTATGGTTGACTCAACAAATGGGGTAGAAAGGAACCCTTTAACCCACAAGGAATGGTGTTCGATTGCCAGAGAGGTCAATTTCGACAGGTACAGTGGATGATAGTATTGCTGTTTCCCAGACCATGTTGATTGATGAGATTAATGAGCAGGACTTGAAAGGAAAGAGATAGAATAGTTGAAGATGATGCAGATCGAGGAACTGAGTCTGATATTTCCAACTCTGCTAAATCAGTCGAGGCCAGTATTAAACCAGTACACCATTACTTGAGGAGTGTTGTGGGAGCAGCACTTCAAATCTTGTTGCTAGACTCGTGGCCAAAATTAAACCCTGGAACATGAAATAAAAAGCAGAGTACTTTGGGCAAGTTTTTTGTCTCTTGACTGAATAATAAAAGAAATCCTTTTGCAACATAGCATTTCAAATGATTTCAATCGTTATATTGATCGATCTAATATGTCAAATTAAGCTATATCTGCGATTTAATGTAAATAAAATCTTGCATAAATTTTTGAATTGGTTTTAAATCAATCATTTGACATTGTATTTTGACCTTTAGTTATAAATTTCTAGAGAAAACTTAAATGACTATGCTAAAAAGTTTCATCAACAAATCACAGTAAAGTGATGTCATTTTGAAGAAATTACTTTCTGGAAAGCTATTAAAGACACCCAGTTATTTTGTCAATCATTTTATGAAATTTGTGTGAAAATAGTAAGGGAAAGATAAATTAAAGCAATTATGATGATGTTTTACCGTCGTTTGCAATTACCTGAATTGCTATATTTACTTTCCTGGTTAGTATGTTCATTTTTTGTGGTCCCTTGAAAAACATACTAACCAGTCTATTACATTGGTATGTCAAGATTTTTATCTTATTTCAGTTGTGTATTTTTTTATATATTCAAATGAGGGCACATGGAGGAAGCTCGTGGATTGTTGATTACTTTTTGACATAAAATAAAATAATAAAAATCATATGAAGTTCTTCTGACGATTTTGTTATTGTTGTCTAGAATGAGTTTCCATCTTTGAACTTTTTCCATGCTATTAATATTTTTGGCTTTTCTAATCAATTGCTTTGATTTTAACCCTGTTGAATATTTTTAAACTGACCATTGGGCTGGAACCTTGTTTGTGATATTATTTAGAATTTCGAAGTCAAAATTCCATTATTTATTTATCATGAGCATGATAAGTTAAATGAATTTGTTGTATTGGGATTTAGTTACCTACTCATCAAATGAATATAATCAATTTTCAATAATATATCAAATGCTGAATATGCACTGAAACTAACTGTTATTTAAAAATTAAATTGGCCAGTATTGTAGGAAGTCATTAGTAGACTGCTCTGATAAAACATTTCAAAAGGCAACAGATCTCACGTCGCCATTGTGACATTAACTGGTGTGATTTAAAAAAGCTTATTTTTAATGTGGGAGAGCCCTTTAATTCTTCAACAATATTCTATAGCTGTTGTGACTTTTATTATACTAATCTGAGTTCACTGGCTTTTGTACTAAATGATATCTTTATCCATTTTGTAAGCTTTCTTTGTAACTGCTTCTGCTTCTCATTGATTTTCATTCACTTCTGCCTTTCATCATCCAAAAGAAAAGCTTTTTAATAGACTTACCTTCGTCAGTTCTTGACAGTATAATCACATATATTCTTTACAGTTTCAGGGCGGCCCCTCCTCGGAAGCCTGATGATGAACCAGACTTTGATGAGAATACAGTTCTTCTTGATTGGTGTAAGTTTAACTTGTTTGGTAGAGTGGGTCTGCAAACCCTGACCCATGGTCAAAAATTTGACCTGTCTCCCATTTTTAATCCGACATGTGGGTTTTTGTTTTTTGCATGAAAAAATGGAAAATAAATAATGTGTCATCATGCAACAACCGATTTTTCTCATTAATTCTTTTTTCTATTTTATATGGCAGATGATTCTGACCTTAATCTCATAATTAGTAAAGAAAAAGGTTTTGTTGCTGCCACCCCAATGCATGATGAAGGATTCGCCTATGTCTGGGCTGGAGCCCGTGCCAGTCATGGCGTAATTGGAGGAAAAGTTTATTTTGAGGCTCGAATAACTGAAAACTGTGACATATCACATTTGGCAGAGCAAGAACCAAATCCAAATGTGTTACGTATAGGATGGTCTACTGTGGAGAATTCTATGCAGTTAGGTCAGTAGTCTTCATTAATTCCAAAGTGATTTTTTTAATATAGCAATGATTCTTAATGTTATATGATAAATACTCATTTAGAAATGCAGTGGTATTACTTATTCTCAGAATGGATTCAATATCTTAGTCATGGTTCTTCAATGGTACACTTTGGACCTTAGCTATGTTAGTTTGATTTTTATTTTTACCAAGTGGTGCTTAGGGCTTCACAGTACTGATTAAATTGCTGGTAAAAGTAAGTTGAGATTTCAACACATTCCATTGCATAATAATTTTATATTTTCATGAATAGGAGAGGAACCATTTTCATATGGGTATGGAGGTACTGGAAAAGCATCAACCAATTGCTCCTTCAAAGATTATGGGATACCCTATGATGTTGGAGATGTTGTGACTTGTTATTTGGTAAGTACTTCATAAAATTAGATGTCTAAAATTAAAGATATTTTAATATTAAATTCGTCTTTTTCTTTGTAAATTGTATATCTCCTTGTTCATATACTCCCAAGTAATAACCTAAACACCTGTAGTATCTTTTAAAGGTTTCCCAAAACATCTTTGTTTGTTTCAACAGTTGACAGAACAGAAATTTGTTTCAAAATGTTTACCATATTTAATAATCAGTGTGTTTGTCCATTTGAGTAGCAGGGATAATTAATTAAAGGTAAATAAAAGTTGTGCTAGTCTGAAGGAGAGGAGGATGACATCTTGGAGAATATCTGCAGAAAAATTACAGAAATTCTTAAGTGAGATATCAAGGAAGCAAGAAAAAACCATTCGGATATTGGAGTAGAATATTTTTTTCATACTCTACAAATATTAGAACCTATAGGAGATAGTTTCCAGTGTGACTTGGTGGAACTGCTTCATGATTAAATGAGACACTAACTTTGTAATTTCACAAATTTATGTGCAAACACAAAGTTTGTGTCTCATTTAACTATTAGAACTTAATTGTTAATAAAAAAAATACCTGATTTTTATACTCAAGTCAAATTATACCTAAGAATTCGAGTAATAAATTATATTTGGGAAAATTTACTTAAATGACTAAATTGCTCCAATTTGATATTACCATGTGCAACTGAATGTAGACCCCCTTCTGAGTATAAGCACCTCTCCCAAATTTCAAGTCTCAGTTTTGGAAAAAATTAACATCTACAATTAACATCTTATTTTTCAGGTAAATCACACTTTTTCTGACAAAAATAGAATATATATACCTGAATTAAGTGCCTATAAGTTTAACTTGAATTTTTTAAATACCTTATAATTGTAATCTAATCAGTATTTACCTTTACTGAAACTCCAATTTATACTAATATAACCCATTTTTGTTTAATTTTAGTTTGTGTTTAAATAAAAAGTGCAGTTGTATAAAAATCTGAAGTGCAATATCTCTAAGAAAACCTACTCAATGGACTTAATATGACACCTATTGAGTAAATTTTGATGGATGGGTAAATTGGTAGGTAGTAATTTTATTTATAGGGTGCTTCAGAGGTCATTTTTCACCTCTTCAAATCAGAAAAAACTCAATTGAAGAAACAACACCCATGTCATGGGTGGCCCGACCTATCTAAAAATGTTGTAATGATCACTCTCTTTTATTGTTCTGGAATAGGGCACCCCTTTCCAGTGCTGTTTGTGACAGCTCAAAATCCTCGGACGAGTTTGATGAATGCATTACATGCTTAGAGATTTGAGAAAATCTCTTCTGTCCCACATTCGTCATTTCCCTAAATTGTCGCAGAGTTTCGGTAGAATGCTGGTTATAAATCGAAGTATTTACGTATTGTATGGTATCAGAAATTATCAAGCAAATTAATTACAGTATTCATTATTGCATAATTTCGGCATGAAATATTTTAACTATGGTTAATTGTATCTCCACTACCTCCTTGGAGGAAAATAGACAACTCGGTCAATAAATGTTGTATTGGGGCCGCTACCCATAAAACCTTTGCCGGCACAAGGGAAGAATACCACAGCTACTTTTCTCCCCCACACAGTTGTCACGAAAGAACGAGGCTGATGCAGCTTAGGGGTTAATAGCTGCCTTTATTCTTTACCAGGATAAATTTGGCCTATTGAAGAGTAGGTTTTTCCGATGAGTAGATTGCAGGAAGAGTTCTCAAATTTCCCACAGGGTTTATTCGTTAATTAGTTGAATAAGGATATTCGAAACCTGAGAATTCTTCCTGGATTGACAATTGTTCATGCAGAACAGTGGAGTTGGGTCGAGCAGACAGCTCATCGCTCGCCCGAGAAACCAAGCTGATATTGTTCGTCATTCGCAAAAAAAAAACTTGAGTTGCAGATTTAGCAAAATTGTTGTTGATCAAATACAAAATTGTCAATAATCTTTTTTTTTAACCAATTATAAAGTTTTATGGAACAACAAAAAATAATTACCCAAAATAAAAAGTAATGTAATAAAAATAACATTTTGTCAATTTTAGGCAGTATTATTTTATTTATTGCTATGGTGTATTTATTTTTTATCATTTCCCAACTTCCTTGTCATCTTTTTGGATACATACACAATGAAACATTGGCGTTAGCTTTCATGGTGCCTGAAAATAGCCTCCCTGTCACTTTTTAAGGCCGAATTTTTGTCAAAAAATGGGGGCTTATATTCGGTCATTTATCATAGTTACCACATGCATCAAATGGAGCAAAGGATTACGGACAAAGTAGATAAGATTTAAATAATACTTTTCCATGAAAGTAATTTTATTTTGGGCTGCCAGTTTTGCTACACACTGGCATCTTCATGTCCAATTCAAGGCTTTATGGCAGCTTATATAGCTAGGAAGAATAGGGTGGGATGGGAAGGTGGCTAGCCTTTGCTGGACATGTGTTTAGAGTCGGCATGAATGATGTGGTCCATGAATGTTGGTTTATGCTAAATTGCAAAGTTATGTTGTGAATTTTTATTGATATTTCTAGGCCCAGGAAATTTAGTTTTTCCCTTTCCTGTGTTTCCATTGTTAATTTAAGTTAGAAGTTAAAATTTTTTGTTGAGGGAGTTGATGAGTTGAACAAAGTTATGGGAATTATGGATATGAATTTTGCCCCTGGCAAGTCCTCAGCCCTTGAAAGCTTAACACAACTATTCTTTAGCCATTCTTAACTGTGAATTGGTAAATGTTAAGAATTATTGTAGGAAATTTCATTAGTAGAATGTTTTTCTTTTTTATTTTGCAGGACATGGACAGCAATCCTGCTCAAATAAGTTTTTCTGTCAATGGACATTGGCAGGGTAACGCATATAATGTTGTCAAGGAAAAGTTAGAGGGGAAGGCCCTCTTCCCCCATATTCTTAGCAAGAATTGTGCTTTTGAATGCTTCTTTGGTTCTGGTCCAGCAGTAAAGCAAGAAGATATCAAGCCTTCAGAAGCTAAACCCACTCCATGGATGGGACCTGAAGGTGTTAGATCAAATTTTGTTCCAATAGGACAGATTGATTCTTCTTTTCGAGTTCGTGGTCCAAAAAGGCCTGAGAAGAGAGGAGATTGTGAGGTAAGACATCCCTTTACGTTACTATGATGGGAGATGTGGTAATGGGCCACATTATATTATACTGCAAGCTTTGAATAACTGAGTTTGTTGGCTGAACTAATACCATAACATTACACAACTTTGCTACTGGAACTTCACATGACTGTGGCCATTAAGTTGTGCTGAATTTTTTAAAGAATTCTCCTTCCATTTCCTTGACTTAATGCTATAAACCCTAAAAGGCTTGAATTTTCCCTTCTATACCATTCTTAATTCTGGGTACATTAGGTCTTTGGGGACCGATTTTTGTACACACTTTGGAATACCCAAGTTCATTAATAATAAGGTGAATACCCTGGATAGCCGTGGAAGCTCTATACATTCTTCCTGAGATGATAAATTTGATCACAGCCTGTAATGTTCATCACTTTAAAATGTGCTGTTTTGCTGCCACGTGGCTGCAACTTCACTCAAAAGTGGCAGGTGGTTCACACTAATAATAAAAATTTCAGCCATGCAGCATTTTTTGGGTGGTAGTATATGAGTGGTGCTTTCCTTTTTGTACATCTTTTACTGGTATAATCTTAATCAGTTATTACAATCTCACCATCCAACTACATAAATGGCATTTGATTGACATATTATCCAGTTTAAAAATTTGGAGAACTACAAGTCTGTTCTTTCTGTGATTTCTTGATTAATATGGAATTTTGTTGACACATCACCAATTAAAGGCAGATTACTGCCTGTTCCTGATAGTGACCGTCTTGTCAACTGCTCTCTGCGCAATAGCATGTACCCAAATGTGTTAAAATGAGAATATTTTGATGCTTGCTTCAAGGAGTGAAACATTTTTATGGTCAAAGTGTGAATATGATATGTGAAAATATTTATTATAAAATAAAATCACTATTATTGTCAACTATAATGTAGTCATTTGTTTTCCTTATTAATAATTGCAAGTGTCTTGTAAAATTTCAATAATGCATCTATTAGTAGCTATTTGTCACATTGTAGCTATGAATTGATTCTTGATACATATTGAATGCTATTTAATTTTCAAGGTAATAATGATGGTTGGACTACCTGCTTGTGGGAAAACTACCTGGGCCAATGACTGGGCTAAGAAGCATCCTGGGAAACTTTACAATGTCCTTGGAACCAACAGTTTAATTGACAAAATGAAGGTAAGTAATCCATTATTATTGTGATTGGGTTAAAACACAGCTACCAATGCATTAAAAGTTGTACATGGTACTCAAGACTGTTTCAGTAGTTACTGTACATCCCTTAAGTACCACCAAAACAGAACTGCTCTGTTTTATATTTTTATTTCTCTTTCTTTAATATTTTCCTTTGACTTTGTGATGTGACCCAAAGTTCTTGTCTACCTCTTGTGAGTCATTCATGACAAAATTTCCACTTTACTTTGTGGCTGGGTAAAGCCTAACTCCTTGCTGTATGGAATTACTATTGTTACTCCTCTGCCTCTGCTCATTCTTCTTTCTGCTCCCATTATTATGTGCAACTTTTGTTAAAAGATAGCTGTGTTAATGAAATAGATATTTTTCCATGTGGTTAGTAATCCATATGACTGCATAGCCATGTTAAGCTGGTTTTTCAAAGTATAAAATTTAAAAAAATTTAATTCTCTTCTCTGGTACATATTAGATATATTTCATCATCAGAGGATTGAATCCCCGCTGTAAGCAGTGCCTCTTCGGGGGGGAATTTTTAAATGAGAATTTTGTTCAGCCCTTGGCAGTACATGGTAGACACCACAGGGTGCAAATCTGTACAAATTTCTATTTGAATTTCCTTTGAATTGAATACGAAACAAAACCGCAGAACTTAATGATACTGCAACAAAATCGGGCATATTCTCGTTGATTTTAATGGCAGTCATCGATTAAAGTAATTCCATGTACTACTGCGCAATTCATCGGTAGCAAATTATTGTGTGGATTCTTATTCCATTATCATTTTTCTCTCACATACCTATTTCATCACGTTGTTCCGTCATGGGTCCCATACGTCTACTTGTTTATGATCTGAATTATACGAATGTTACGCAGACTAATCAGAACTCACCATACTGTCCTGGATAAAGATATTGACCTTGAGGTAGGAACCCCCAACAGTTGTTCCATGTGGAAATATTTTCGGTTGCCTGCAAGCTATGTCAGTACACTAGCATGCATTGTTGAATGGAATTTTATACACCATTTACAGTGGTCAAAAATAAAGGAAATGAAGTGAAGAACCAATTCATTACAAGGTGCTAGAGAATACAATACAATTACAAAGAAATGACTATTTTTAATAAATTATACAGTAGAAGTTCGCCATAGCGAGTATAGCTTATAATGAGATAATTGCTATAGTGAGTGATCGTTTTGTGTTGGTTGGTCCATGTGTTAAAACATAGGGAGATCCACCGGTTATTACGATTGGTCATAGCTGCACTATCGCTATAGAGAATAGATTTTGCAGTGGTTGCTGCTTGGGTTACATAACCTGCAGGATTCGACACACCCATTACATTGTCATGCCTCATGAATGTTCGTTGTAGGGAAGGCATTACAAGGGACTTTGTGGTGATTTTACGAGAGGAGTCTTGGTGATTTTATGCCAAAGACTTTCCTAGGGTATGACTGAACAACTTATCTTGGAATCTGTGTTCCAG
>WURS02080668.1:0-10206 GCA_011762765.2 Rhinocypha anisoptera
GGGTAGAAGGAGAATAGCGAATTTAAATAGAATGGTGGAGGATACGTATGTGGTGGGAAGTATGCGGATTTAAAGTAGGATTAGTTTTGGAAGAGAGGTTGGGTGGACAGAGAGAAGAACCAATGAAGAGGTGCTAAAAATGGTATGGTAGGAGAGGCGATTTCTTCGTGAAAGCCAAAGAAGGCAGGAAAGGTAGATGGAGGAGGTGCTCAGAGATTTATATGTTTGTTAAAGATTGTGTTGGCGGCGAGAATGTTGGGTAAACGAGATAATGGTAGAAGGAGAAGAGCGAATTTAAATAGAATGGTGGAGGATACGTATGTGGTGGGAAGTATGCGGATTTTAAGTAAGATTAGTTTTGGAAGAGAGGTTGGGTGGACAGAGAGAAGAAACAATGAAGAGGTGCTAAAAATGGTATGGTAGGAGAGGCGATTTCTTCGTGAAAGCCAAAGATTCCTCGAACCACCACCACCAATTCCGCTGGACGTGAAGCGCAATGAAAGCCATCATCATCATCAACCCTCTTGGTCTGTGGAATATACGCAACTTGATCGTGGACATGAAGTCTAGGAGAAGGCCATTTTACTCAAGTATTTTGTATTTTACGAAAAATATTTTTTGTTTGTTTTATTAATTTTCACTTACGTTCATTACACGAATATGCTCGTGAATAGACGTCATTTATAGTATTCTGATCGCGATATCTTCTAAGCACGAGTGACTAAATACAAGGCAACCAAAAAAAAAACGACAAAAAATCCATTTTTTTTAAATTGCATTAATTCCAAATTTTGGAACGCATGAATTTTTCGATGAAAATCTCTAAACCTTATATAATAATTTCCAGTATTATAAGTTAAATAAAAATACTATATAATTACAACATTTGTGCAAAAATTCTACCATTCATTATTCATTTCTCGAGATGATAATGCGAAATCCCACAAACCGCTCGACAGATTTATATCAAGATGAAATGAAATTATATATTCATGAAATTTTTCGCTGTTTCAGGGAATGTAAAGAGAGTTATAGGATCTTCTACTCGATCTTATAAGGCACGCAATGAGTCACAATTGTTAAAGACAAGGTTCGTGAAATTGTTACGTTTTTAATATCGTTATTAATCGGTTTAAAGGGTTAAGATGTCAATCCGAAGATTGTTTCGCAGCAACTCCCCAATCAATCCTGTCCCATACCAACCTCTATACCTATGTAGTTCCTGCTTCTAACATTCGCCATATGTTACGAATAAACATAAATTTAAACGCAAATTCAAATTTTAAGGAGCACAGGATTTCACATACAAACGGGGAAGTTCAAAAATTTCCATTAAAAAAGTACCGCAGAACTTTAGAAAACATTGTGACAACAAAACTTTCTGAAATTCACGACCACAATATTATACAATCAAATAAAAGCATGAAAAAACAAAAAAATAAAATACAATTTATATACGCATGTGATGGTCCTGTTATTGGATTAGGATTAAGTTATTCCCCGAAAAGATTACTCACTTGGTATTTTTTCTCCAACGAAACATTTACTATACATAAATAAATAAAAGGTGTAACCATGACAGAAACGTCATCTTGACTTAAGTCGCGTGACCAATGATTGCACAATACGCAGTAGCCAACACCCGCTCTACCTAATTATAACTTTATGATAAAAACCCGTTAAAAATATAAATATTTTGCGTTTTGGCGAAATTTTTCCCATTTTAGACCGAGGTACAAATAAAAATAGATAGAATAAGGAATTATAATATTTCAGTCAAGTTTATGTCCGGGTCCGAAGCTTCCATCTCAATTTTATTTTTCCTATTCTAAAGAGAAAATGAAACCGCAGTGCACGGTGTAACGTCAGAAATATTTGTATCATTTTCCTCGGTAGTAAACCAAAAATCCGCCGCATACTTCCAAATTTACGTCTTTAATCTGTGGTTTCTCACTTCGCAATCCCTCCACTTCGCACTCGACAGTCCCCGCTATTCCTCCACACAACAATCCACCCCGCTCTTCCCCTTACACAAACACCAAACAAAAACTTTCCAACAATCAACCATCCAAATTCTACTCCACCTCAACAACAATGAAACAAACAAAAAACAGTACACAACATCAAAACAATGGGCCAGCAATAAGCCAGACATTACAACGGTAAAAATTCTAATTTTTCTCTGGAGTACAGCCCGGGTCACATTCTTGAGACTTTTCCCAACCATCCATTCTCAGAGGATGAATAAGTATATTCTATAAATATATCAGGCCGATAACTCGAGTATAAGTGTTCGGGATTTAGTGTCAATGAGTCAATCAGTGAGTGAGTGAATTTGCAGCTACACTATCTAACTAATAATATAAAATAAGCTCAGTGGCAATGAATTTGAAGAAAAGAAGTTACATTCAGGGAACGATGAAATCAGGATGATCAAGCGGAGAAGTGCTAATCTGTGATATGTAATCAGGGAATAATTTATAAACTAGTTGCATTTCACTGTGCTGTTTAGATTGCTCTTCAACATCCTATGGATTGGGGAGAATAGCCTTCCTGAGTCACCCAGCCAGACACATTTTCGTCTATAAGGTTTTTCATTCATGAGATTTTCCCCTGACGAGTCAAATTTCGTCCAGAATGATTCATCTTTATCCGGTCACTTTTCCCTTCCCATTTCAGAATTTCCCCCTTCCGTTTAAGGATCGACTTCGACATAGATTCCCACAGTGTTCCCAATGACTTTCTAACTAACAAATTAGCTCATAAAACAACAATATTCACATTTAGGAAATATTATGTATTCATAGGCAATACTGTATTACACAACTAAATCAGTAATCAACGGTTAGGTTAATAACTAAATTTAAAAAAATAATTAAACAAATAAGGCAAATCATTAAGTAAGTGCAACATATACGGCATAGGTCTCAGATAGTCTGTTTCAGCCAAGTGTAAGATAATTTTGTCATTTTCAACAGTTTAGACAATACTCTAAGGCAGTAAAGTGTGCCTAAACTATTAGCAATTATGAAATTAAATTTCAAATGTAAATAGCCTCTCCCCAACAATTAGTACAAGTGGAAGTGAAGAGTTTGAGCTCTGAACTTGAGAATTGAGAAAAATAATGAGCTTTATCTTCAGCATCCACCTAAATCTTTGAGTTCAGGCACAGGTTTGAGGCACAGAGTTTGGTGGAATGGGATGACAAATTAAAAAACGGAGGAAGTACACAGGAGAATAGAAGACGAACGCCATTTGAACTGCCTTAATGGACAAAAGTGCCGGATAGGTCGGAAACTCCATTAGACAGAAAATAATTTCTCTGGATTATAGGAAAAATAGCAGGAGAATCGAAGTTCCCAGGGAGAAGGCGGAGGGATATACCTACATAATCTAGCAAAAATTGCCAAAAATCGGAGTGGATTGAAAGGACAAGCGTCTCAGCGAAAAACTTTATGGGTTTTCGATGAGACGCCTATTCTTTCCGGCTTTGACCCAGGCCGCGCAAGTAAGGGTGGCAGACGGGGAGTCAGAATGGGCATAGTTCGGCAAGCGGAGTAAGACGTGGGCGTCCGCTGTCGCAAAATTAGGCACAGAAGATGTTTCCTAAAAATGCTCTCAAATATAGAAGCATTAAGCGTTTACTAATACATATATAAATCCGGATGGGATTTCTTCCAGGCGCTCCTTAAAAAATGAGTGTCATTCTAAGCCACAGTTGTGACAGTAATTTCAGTGAAAGAGGCGTTTCATGACAAAGCAGTCCATCGGAAACCAACCAATAAACAGGTGATGAGTCATAACCAATCCAGTCAATATCGTCAGGTCTCCGGTGATCTCCGATACTGGACTAGAGGCGGCGTTAGCGCAGAATATGAACATGAACTACACTCAAGGTGCTATTACTGAGTACTCCACATCCCTGAAAAAATCGATAGACCCCATTCACCGAAGTGCTGCTGTTTTTTTTTCTACTAACTCGACGTCTCTAAAATTATGATTCCAACCGTACGTAATTGAGCGCCATTAATCCTCTTCTGGACGATAAAGTGAGGCGCGTGATTGCCTAAAAAAAATGTGCTTGATGACCTCCGACGTGGGTACTCATCGGGGTTAATCTAAGGTCGGCGGGTGGATCCGAAACGACGCGTCGCGACGTGGAAATCTGTTCTACTTCTTTTTCTGAGAATCACCCTGCAAACCGCCGCAAGGGCGCGTGGCAGGGGGTGAGGCACCACCAAACATTCACAATCACTCCCAAGTGCAAATGTTACGAGACACATTGCACTCAGAATGAAGCAAACCGCATGCAAAATAAAATAGTAGTACATCCTCCATAACATGTGGAACAATGTTAGACTTCTGAATACAAATAGTTTCACATTAAATATATATATCGTGTGGCAACAAAGTAAAATAACATTTAATATATAATAAAGGAAACAAGAGAAAACATGCAGGATGAAAATAAAATATTCTTCTAAGGGTTCTACTCTTCCTAAGGATTCCTAGAGCCTAGTTTATTCTGATCTATAATGGTTCGGGGGAAAAATTACATTTTAAATCTTTTCTTAAGTTCTTTAAAGTTCTACAATTTATCTCCCTGATTTTCCGGGTGTGATCTGGTCTACCATAGTAAGACTTTCAGTTTTCAATATATTAACCTCTTTATTGAAGTAATCTGCTTCAAATTTATACAATAAATTTAACTTATATTTCAGCCTACGATCAACGAGTGGTTCCCAGCCTAACTCCTCCAATAACTTTATTACACTTCTACGTTGATCATAACAGCATTTAGCAAATGTGACTGCTCTAATTTGCACTCGATCTAGTTCCAAGACTAATGGGGATCCCATATACTCGAAGCGTACTCAAGATGTGGCCTAACAAGCGTGAAATAACACCGCTCTTTTACCTCCTCGTTACATTTTCCAAGTATTATTTATATGAATCCTAATTTTTTATTGGCTCTTCCGCAAATTTCCCGAATATGCTTTCCCCACGAAAGGTCTCTAGATATCGCAACGCCTAAATGTTTTACATAGTCTACGTTTGATATAACGGACTCTTCTACTAACGGACTTAACTGTTCCACGGAGATCTAGCATGGGAGACGTAAGAGGAGAGAGATGGAGAACATTTTACATGGGGGTGATTTCGCGGAGAAGAAGCATTTAAGACGGTAATACGTAGGTACCTCAAAATTGCATCAGTTTTAATTGGGAATAAATTTTCCTCCCTAACTACGCAAAAGTATTGCCGTAAATTATCAGATTGTAAATTCATTGAAGGCCAAAAAATTAGCCGACGCCCTAAAAAAAAAATAGCGGAGGATTCCAACGTTTGTTTTCCTTCGACATCCATCCCATTTTTTGCTTGCCTTCGTTCCATAACTGTAGCTATTCATGATAATCTTCATACTCTTAGATTAAACGATTTCGGATTTTATGGGAAAATAGAATAAACTCAAAAGGGAAAGTGTTTCTTAGCAGTAACGCGGTGTCTGACTGTAGAAAAATTTCCTTCTTTTATGGACTGACAGTAAAAAAAATAAAATAAATTTAAAAAATAAGCTGACCGGGTTAGCCTGGTGGGTAGCGTGTTCGCCGGATAACCCAAAGGTCGCAGGTTCGAATCTCGCTTAGGGCATGGATGTTGTGTTTATCCAGATGGGTTTTTCTATGAGTTGAAAAGGTGCGAAATGACCACGGCCGTCGAAGCACCCTGTAAACAAAAATACTACTATACTAAAAAAAATAATTTCAAGTCATAAGATATACCAGTCGTTCCAAAACCTATTTCTCACTCGATTGCGTATAATATACTTAGATATAAGAATACTTAGTTCTAAAATGTTCTCACTTGAAAAAAATAACGCAAAATGTAGAGGATAGCATTGAAGGGAATCCCTCCCTGCGGAACGAAGACAAAGTCTTGACGTGGTGGAGCCCATGAGGAAGGAGAGGGTGTCTTGCCCGGCGGCGGGAGAGGCAAGACTTCCGCGGCGATCATCTCCAGAAATCTCTAAGAAACCAAGTTAATGGAAAGGCATAAGAAGACAAAGAAGAGGGCCACAATGGTTATGATAGGGGCTCTGAACGCAAGGACGATGTCGAGGACAGGCGACTTGGGGAACATCAGGCTTGAAGAGGGGAAAGGCAAACTTGTTAGGAATTAGTGAGATAAGTTGGTAAAACAGAAGAAATCATTGGAGGGAAGGGAGGTAGGTCCGCGTCGGGTAGCCGTAGTTCCGAATGAAATTAATAGGATTATGCACAGTCAACATGGAGCACGTAAGCGGTTGAATAACATTGATAGAAGAGCTGATCAGGTTGACAGAAGCCGATCCCACTTAGTTTTAATCCTGCCACCCACTTAATCCACCGGAAGGAGATAGCACACAGTGAATGCGATATGCTTGAGGAAGTGATTGAGACCATGCATGAAATGAATAACGTGGTTTTAATGGGGGATTGTATGTTGTCGTGGATGTAGAGAAATGAGAGTGTAGTTGGAGAATATCGTACCATTTAAGGTTAAGACATGATCGTGGAGAGAAATCAATGGAGTTAGACAGAAGTAGACGTTTAGTGACAACGAACATGTTGGGAAAAAACATCATACGAGACATATTAAGACATTAATAGCACCTGGAGACATTCCGGAGTGATAGAAAGAACGCATATGGGCACTCACTCTACGGTTGAGAAAATGTACAGCTCTATACAGCTATATTTCCACAGAAAAGCTTAGTTCCATATATACGTGATAGTGAAGTACTCGTATTGTATAGTAAAATTGTCAAAATTAGTACACATTACAAAATTAAAAATGGTATTAAGGCTACATAATATTCCATCAATTTTAGGAAAATGAGGAAATACAAGTTCAGAGCTCGTTCGAGGCAGATATGAAGATGGAGTTTAACCAGGAGACTTCGTTGGAACCGAGACAAATTCGATCCTAAAAAAGTGTAAGCAGGCGAATGCGAGGACAATGAGTTTGATAGAACATCCTGCGAAGGTTTATTTAAGAATACTCGCTACGTGTTTGAGGCAAAAAGCGCTAGGTGAAGATCATTCGGATTCAAAAGTAGAGGGGGAACAGGTGATTCATTATAGATAACGAAGAATTTCCTCACCTCAAATCTAGCATCAAACTCTGGAACTCTCTTCCTGTGCAGACTGAATGTGCCAAAAACCTTTCTTGTTTCAAATACATGGTCACTATGTGGATTCATTCTCACATCTATTTATAAATTAATGAATAGATTGTTGGCCGATAGTTGAGTGAATATATTGCTTGATTGTTCATCTGTATTTATGTATATATATATTTTGTATTCTTGGCTTTTTGTTATTCTGAGCTAATACTTTATCTTATTCATTTGAGTAGTTTTGTTAATTTTTAAAATTCTGTTTATTGGTAACGTACTCATCCTTAACTTTGGTAATTTTCATTTCTGCTTCGTATTTGTAAATGAATTCAAAAACTGTAAAAATATTCTTTTTTCCATGGGAATCAATTTCCCCGAACAATAATAAACATTTATTTATTATCATTTATTATAATTGAGACAGAGCGGAATATAGAACATCACCATTATGCCGTTGTTTTCTTTGTAGGTCTAGAGAAAGCGTTCGATACAGTAACGTGGGCTAAATCGGTGAAGGTTATTCGCGTTCTTCACCGGGTCGCACTCTGCATTGCAGCCTACGTTTCGATGGGCGAGTCGTCCATCATCCTCAGGGTTCTCTTGTGCAAAATCGATGTAAGTTTTACAATATACGAGTTGACTAATTGGATATCCTACGAAAATTCTATGACTCGTTCATCGCTAGGTATTGTAGCAGACGGACAGTCTTAAATGAGCAATGTTTGGCTCATGAGTTAGAGAGAGCCGTCCGTTGGAACCCTTGCTATTCAACTTGTATGAAGTGTAATATAAGGTAACATAGACGTTGAAAGCTATTGAATCCGAAATTAAAGTGGGCGGGGAACTCATCAGATGAGTTATATCTGCAGAAGACCAAGCACTAGTTAGCCAGTCAGAAAAAGATTCAAGACTTCATGAAGCACATTACAGGGCAAAAGTGGGAGGTTTGCGATAGAAATAAATCATTTTGAAAAACTAACTATATTTTCTTGAAGCAGAATCGTTAATTTTACTACATGAGTAGGCGATCGGAAAATAAAACTAACCAGGTTATTTCAGAGTTCAAAGGTGCTTCGCGGAATATCAGGAGGGTCATGGCTTCAAACCCAGACTCTGACATTGATATTATTGCTAAAATAGGTTTTGGATGGACATGACTTCAAAGGTGGAAGAGTCTTAATATTCTCTAACTCTCCACGAAAAAATTGAATAAAAGTAAACCTACAGATTTACAAAGCAAGTAATACCTTGAAACGTTTTTTGATATGTCATTAGTAGTATTTTTGGAAAATTTATTCTGGGTGAATGATTGACTATGACATATAGAATAGTAAATTGAAATTCTTGGGTCACGTACTGAGGTATAACAGCCTGATAAGAACTATATTTGAAGGAAAGGTGTTAGAAGGGAAGATAAGAAAAAATATATCAACGAAATTAGGACAAGGGTGATGGTGGTTGGGTATACCAACTAATTAATTTAGTGGAAGAATACAGGTTCTCCTGGATATTGCGACCAAGCTTAGCCTTTACATAATGGATGGATAGATCAAAGGTTATTTACAGTGAATATTGGACAACGATTACTACTAAAATCAATCACATAGAAGCATCTACAAGCTACAATTTACGCTAAAAGAAACTACGCACAAGAAACGGTATACGAATAATATTTATTCAATTGGAAACTTTCTAACTTTTAAAATTACTTCCGCAATATCGCAATATACGAGTTTTAGAATATTTTACTTAGAATTTTTCGTACTTAGAATTTTTTCACATTTCATGTTCATTTTTTAACTTTGAAGTATTAAGTCTTGAGGAATTAAGGACTAACTATTAAGGAAAAATTCTTGGTACGAAAATAAATATTTAAAAAATTAAAAAACACGACTTCAATGAATATAAATAAATATTATTTTATAATAAATAGACTATTAAGCTCGCGACCGCATTATGAAGTCCACCGAAGGGTCAAAGATCAAAATCCTTAGAAACTTTCGGTATGCTACGATAATACTAACATGCAAGCGTAACACTTCCGGTCTAAACCAAAATTAAATTTTCGGTAACATATAGTCTATAACTCTCATAACCGCGCTATTAAGCCCTCCGAAAGGTCACACATGAAATTCCGTGGAAACTTTCGGTGCGCTACGGTAATATTAACGTGAAAATGTAACATTTCCGGTCGTAACCGGAAGTAAAACACCGCTAATTTATAGCCTACGACACTCCAAGTATCGTAACGATTCTAATGGGTGTTCGTGAATCGAAATTGGGATGGCCTTCAAGTTACCATATCACTCGTTTTTTTGGGCAGTCGTTTGAAAGGATTTGAACTATAAATAGACGTCTTGAAAGTACTAAAAACATCTAAAATAATTTCGTCACCCTCCAAAATCTTTATTCAATTTCAGGTCGATTCGAACATATTTCGACGCCGTTCGTCCCAAACCAGCCGTCTGTGACAACCGTGCGCGCTGCACAACGACCTCCTTCCCGATTGGAACGGTCATCCTCCGCGTCTATCAGCCCAAACGGGTACCCAGCCTCTCAACACGAACGTGAGCGTCCACTACTTACTTCCCCTCACTCCCTCTCTCGCAACCCCGTAGCACGACAGGGTGACAAGCAGGGACCCACTTCGGTCAGTTCTATCGTCACCACATCTCACCCCTCCTCTTGACTCCTCCCCCCTCCCCCCCGCGGTACCCTCTCCCTTCAGCGGCCAACCTACAGAATTCACGCATCTTCCGGGAGCATTCGAGCGTGTGTCCGACGCGGGTTTAAATGAAAGAGAAGGGATGGGAGAGGAAGAGAAGAGGAGAAAAGAGAATGGAAATCGTGGGTACTGGAAGGAGGAAGCAGGGGGCGGAGAGAAAAGAATGGCGAAGTTAATAATTTTTCTATCCGGGAGATTCCTGACGGGTGATGGAGGGAGAGAAATGTTTTTATCTCTTGAGGTGACGACGGCTGGCAGGGAGAGGGGGGTCGGAGTAGACCCCAGCGAGGGAAAAAACGAGAATGGGGAATGAAGATCTCCG
>WURS02080679.1:0-10206 GCA_011762765.2 Rhinocypha anisoptera
TTTTTTTTTTTCTCTCTCTCTCTCTCTCTCTCTCTCTCTCTCTCTCTCTCTCTCTCTCTCTCTCTCTCTCTCTCTCTATCTTGCTCGATTTAAAAAGGAAAATATACTATTTTAATGTAAAATGTGATTTGCCTCAAAAGAATAAAATGTATAAAGAGAGAATAAATTTATTCTCAGTTTTCTGGTTGCATAAGAAGTTCAACTTGGAAGGCGAGCAGGCTGATTCGAAAAAATAATAAGCACCGAAATATACGGCATTTCATTCGTCAAATGTTAATGGGGTGCCAGTAATGTTCGGAATTGTTTTGCAAAGTATAATTTTGGTACTCACTTCCAAGAACAGAGAAGAGAGAAAACAGCCTTCTTATATAAATGAAAGAAACCGTATGCAAATTGAAACAATTTGATTTTAAGTCCCGCACATTAGTCGACATGCAAGTTTAGAGAAAATCGATTGAGTAGAGCTGTGAGGGCGCTTTGATTTCAAGTAAGGCGCATAACTTCACCTCACTGGAATGCCCATTGAGGTTGTGTCTATGTGCATGTGTGACTCACAGTGTGAGTGTGTGGTTGTGTGTGTGCCAACTGGTGCCGAGTGTGGCACACAGAGAATCATTATTCACGTTGTGGAACAATTATTCATCCACATCATTCGCATTCGAGTTTGTTGTGTCTCAGTTTGGCCATATATAGTGGGAGAACGAGAGCAACATTGGCATTGCTAGTGAACCACTCGCTCAACGGCTACCAAGAGTACAAAACACAAACAACAACACAAGTGCTTTATCACTATGTTTTAGCTTGTTTGTGTAATTCAATACACACAATCTCTCTCCCTCTCTCTCTCTCTCTCTCTCTCTCTCTCTCTCTCCTAGACACTGAGACAGCCATCGACAGTAGTGGGTTCACCGGTTCACTTTATCGACTTCAATTAGCAACAACTAGTGCGCGCACTCGATCAAGCAAAAAGCCAATCGGAATTAGTGGACCAGTAGGTTTCCAGATGAAACTTTTTTTTGGTACGCTTTGTGATGTTGACAACAACAAGCATCCATGACAAAAACAAATGAACTCAGTAGAGGAAAATCCAATCATTCGACAAACATGCAGTCCGGCAGGTTTTCAACCCCACGTTCGAGTCTAAAGGAAAGTAATCAAGTTCAATGAGCTGAAGCTTGCACTGCTAATTCTATGTACACTGCTGGGTTGCAATATATATTATATATATATATTCTGCAAGATGCTTGGTCTTCTCACTATCTGGTATTGGTGCAATCGAGTTGCAATAACTGAAAATGTTAAGGTTCAAAGTATCACTCATCGTTTCAATGGGCATTGAACATGAAACTATTTTTCAGTGTATTCTTGTAGAAACTATAAAGTGACTACGTAATTTTCATTATCTGCAAAAAATGTTATTTTTAAAAAATTAAGGAGATATTGAAATTCATCCGTGAGTCTTGAAAAATTCTTACTATTGACATTGAAAGTGTACTCATAAAGCTAAAACAAAAACAAATTTAATATTAATATTAATAAGCTAACTGAATGGACTCAGGTTAGCTAATTTTAAGGTAAGATGAATATAGAATAAGAGCAACGAAACGAATTTTAAAAATTAAGTATTTTTGTATTTATTAGAAGTTATTTAGAGATTATAAAACAATCTTTTAATTTTTAAATAAAGTACAATTCAGTTTAGACCGAAAATTACACTTACTTTCAGTGAACACTGAAAGCATTTTTGTGAGTGTAGCAATTCCTCAAACTTGACTCGAATTATTTTGACACTTCTTCTTTTGGTTCCTGTTCTGCTTAGCTCACTCTGGTGTTTGAAGTATACACTTGACACTGACATTTTTCTCAAAATAATTTCTTAGAGAAAAATACTGAAATGCAATATTCGTCCTGTGCCATAACTTATATTTGGTTATTAGTATACTTAAGATAATAGACAGTATATAAACGAGGCGTCAGCCAGAACCGTTAAAAATCTAGGTCAAAATGCAAACTAACTCGGAAATTCCCCCCAAAACACTTTGTACATTTGGCATTCACACACATAAGAAATGGAAACTTTAAAATCGGATTAAAAATAGAAAAGGTGAATCTACGTGATTAAATAAATAGAAAATGGTAGTGATCCGCACGTCCCAGAGTAATCATATGACCGATAAGTGAACCTCGATATCTCTGGACTAGAAGGCGAGAGGCACTATTTTAGTCGACTCACAATGAACATTATCGGTGTTTAATCTCTCTCCCGTTCATTTCTCTCTTTCTCGGTAAAAACGGAAAAAGTGAATATCGTGGTTTAGAGAGTAGAACTAAATATAAAATTGTTTGCATTAGTCAGCAACGGATTGCGGATAAGAAAAAAATAGTGGCACTAACTGGTGCAAGTGCCACATAGGGATCGTAATTAAGTGTAAAGAAATGTGGCCTAATTGTGGTGATTGATTACAGTGAAGTAGGATTGGCCAGGCCTCTTTAGAACAAATAACGAATCTCAGTTGGAGGGCACAGTGAGCATTGCCACTATGAGCGCGTAGCACACTAGCCGGACACTGCTGCAAAAGTGCAGTGTTCTACACAGGAAAAAATTTCTTCCCTAGTTTTTCCCACGAGTTCGTCCGGCGGCCACCGTTGTTATTGGTCACTGATATGTGCAAGTAAGAATCAAATGTCAAAGTATAGAAGTTCCGTTTTGATGGTGGAAATGAGTGCGCAAGGCAATAGTTGTCTTTTGTATAGGATTAGTTTTTTATATTTCTTACATTAAGCTAAAGAATATGTGATATCCTTCCACAAAGATTTCCGACGACATAGAATTCATTAATGACATCACATATTATTCTTTAGCTTAATAAGGTGAAAATTAAAAAAACAAACTTTTAACAATGCTTTGCGCACACATTTCTACCATCAAAACAAAACTTGTATACCGGCAGCAATACACTTTGACATTTCATTCTTATTTGTTGTACATATCAATGACTAAAATCGCTTGCCGTCGAAAATTTGGGGAAGATTGGCGAGACGCGCAGCACTCAGTCAGGCTAGTGTGCTACACACTATGCAAAGCTATGTTTGTGCCTCGCCCTGGCACAGCGAGTAGTGCGCGGCACGGCACTGGCCACACTGCGCAGTGAATGCGCCGAGTCAAGTGGAGGCTAAAACCACTAGTACCGCCTGTGGCTGCTTCTCCTGCTCATCTCGGTGTTTGGCTCTCATTTGTCTCTCTCACTGCTCAACTCGAACGCGCCGAGCACAGTGTTGAGTGTTAAATGGTCGCATTTCACATCTGAGTAATGATCAGGCTGGCTCCTGTTGTGCCTACCGCAGCCGACCACGATCACTGACGGACAGAGGGTCGGGCGGATCGAGTCTAAGCCGTATCCGCTTTGGGCGAGGTGTGTGTGTGGTGATTGCATCGCACTCGTGGTCATTGCGCCGCGATAGCACTACCGCGGTGGCATCAAAGAGCATCGATAGTGTCACTCTCGGATCAACACGATGTGCCATACCTGTTTGTGGTGATTGGGTCACCTGTGCCTCTTACCCTGCCAATGTCGCTGGCCTCACTTCAGGATGATGGACACACCAAACCACCAGTCAATTGTCTACTCGGGTTGGCTCATCAAATCGCCACCCGAACAGAGTTGGAAAACTGTGGGTCGACAGTTCCCGCTTCTACGACCACTTCTTCGACGCTCCGAATCTGATCACTCTTTGTTGCAGAAATGGCGCCGACGTTGGTTTGTTCTACGCTTAGCGGGCCAGATTCCAGGTCAATACGTTCTCGAGTACTATGTGGATCAAACCTGCAAGAAGCTGAAGGGTACCATTGACTTGGACCAGTGTGAACAGGTTAGTTGCTATCACTTCCCACTGAACGAAACTCTCAGCCCCTAGTTAATATCTTCTCAAACGGTTGATACCAAAATTGGTCAGAACATCCAGATTCTCGAAATCGTCTCATTTTGAAAAATAGCTTGCATTACAAAAATACTAGTCAGTATAACACATATAAGCATTTAAACAAAAGATAAAATTAAAGATAAGTGTGAGATAAGACAAATAGATAAACGATAAAAACAAGTTTCTCCTGAAAATAAAAACAAAACTTATTGACTAGAAAAATGTATACAAAAACCTACCAGAAATAGTCCCAACTTATGCGAATGGTAGTTAGTTTTTATCAGTAAAGCTTTTCCACAAACAATAACACTTTGTCCATTTTATGTTTGTGAGTTAGCTTTATTGATAAAAACTAACTACCATTCGCATAAGTTGGGACTATTTCTGGTATGTTTTTGTATACATTTTTCTAGTCAATAAGTTTCGTTAAGTGATCCTGTGACATCTCACTAACATGTTGTATTACTCAGGTTGATGCTGGGTTGCAGCTGGAATTTCGAAATCCGGAGATTCCACACAACTACGAGCACATCTTCGACTTACGCACGACGAAGCGAACCTACATTCTAGTTGCTCGTACTGAGGAGGACATGAACAAGTGGGTCGAGTGCATCTGTGCCGTGTGTGGGCTCAAGATCGAGAGTGTCAGTCCCAACGACACTCTGCCGGTGCTTGATATTACCGAACGCTACTCGCCCCAGCCGAGTCAGTCGGAACAGCAGCAACATTCGACTAGTGAGTCATCGATTGCCACCCTCAACTACATCCCCATCTCGGAGTGCTACACTGGTCGTCGCTCGCCACCACCAAGGCCACCCAAACCAGCGGCATTGCAACTTAACAAATCACAAAGTTCCCTGGCCCTCTGGCCTCCCGACCAAACTTCGAGTGATCATTTAGCAAGCACTACGAGTCATCCTACCCCAACCAAGCAGCAATTGAGGCCTCAAGTGGGCCTACCACCTAAGTCAAAGGTGTTGCCATCGACGATGTTGGCCACTAACAGGCCATTCTACCTCAATTCGTCTCGTCCCAACCAAATGCCTGTGAACTACTACGATACGTGGCATTCAGGCTCTGCCAAAGCTTACGGTTCGATGCTAGTGCCACCTCAAGTCAATCGCCAACTGAAGCCACAACGGCGTCGAAATGTGGATTCCAGTGTGCGTGACAACACCAATGGCAACCACGGTACAATGCACCCCACAATGCCACGCAATGCCAGGTATGCATATCCGCTCACACTGTGCACTCCTTATTCTAATGTGTCTTATCTGTAAAGTGGTCCGATGTCAATGGGTCGGCACCACCACACGTTGCCTAGGCCACCGCCGACTTCTTACTCACTTCGAGCTCTCACCGAAGGTGACAAAGGTCGACAACCGTCTAGCTATGCTCATCTATCTCATTGCGAACAGGTTGGTTACTCAGCTTATTTAATCTTCTACCACTAATATTCCAAATCCTGTGCTTATGTAGCCAAGAGTATTGCCTCGACACATAGAAGACTGTGAAAGACAGTATTTAGATCTAGATCTCGATTCTGAGTCTACCAATTCGCAAAGTCCAAGAACACCGCAAGATCCAGCGGTAACGAATAACTCGAGTAACAGCACCAGTCAGGATATGAATACGCAGCAAAACGCCGCGAATAACATTCCCAACACGAACGGGCACACGGCGAATGGGCAGACATCAAGCAATGCTCTGCATCAAATCGATCTGGTCAACAACAACACAGTGGGCCAACTCACCTCGAGCAACGGCCATACGACTAATGCTCTGGGACAGTCCGAGCTCAACAACAACAGTAGTACAGTCTACAAGCAAGTTGACTTTATCAAGACCAAGGCTTTCAACAAGATGCGCCTCAATGTGAACATGTACCGCAATGCCAACTGAGGTGACACCTAAGTGCCTTCATATACCATCCAGTGCCAAAGCGCTTAGCCAAACTGCGAGTAACACTGAGACAACACGTTCTCAACCGATGCTGTGATGCAACTCTGACCAAACCAGACGTCATCTACTTGAACATACACAAATTATGATGGTCAGGATAGTGAGTAAAGGTTTCAACTAGCCACTGTAACTCAACTGTCACTCTGCGATGGCATGTTGATACAGCTGAATGAAACTCAAGCTCAGATTCCCTTCACTTTACACCCCACACAGTGGATGATCGTCTTTCTATGCCTCAATTATCGTGGCTGACTCTGATTGTCAGCCGATAATATATAGACAAATTAATCACATTCGTGCTCTTTTTTTGCTTGATAATAAAATAATTGATATATACTTAATCAAAATACGAGCTTTTCACTTAGTCGAATTATATAAGATAGATATTACTCGTTATCGTTTGACAGTGGTGGCTTGCTTTCACTGCCAACATAGAATGCGTTCGCGAGTGTAACCCGGAATAACTCATTACTTGTAAAAATAGCACCAGTTGCGCGAGCATAGCAAAGTGCAGTCACCGACCACGTGAAGTCACTTGATTAGTGTATGATTGAGAATGACACCGCGAGGCGAGACATGCATCGAGGACAACCAACGCGCCACAGTCTCCTTGATGGTGAGCTCTATCACAAGTGCTGATGTGCGTGTGTCACCAGCATCTCGTACTCACTCCTATCAATTCACATCTCTGATATTGGCATGGAAAACCTTTTTTTATTTGGACACTATTCTGGAATTTTCCAATCACAGAATTGTGTTTTAATGTTTAAATTATTAACAATTGATTTGTTTATTTAAATTAAAATCAATAAAGAGCCCGGAGTTGGATAAATAAGAGAACCCGTGATTAATTGTTTTTATTTTGTGGTTTGGTATGTTTTTGTCATCCGTGGCATGATGAAAGTCTATTACTGTGGGAGGCAATCGGAGGTTGCCATGTGTGGGTGTTATGGTGACATGTGACAGATCGGTCGGGGTCCGAGTGATCACCACTTGCACGGGTCGGGTGACACTGTCTTAACACATCTACCTAACCATAGTGGATTTAGAACATGAACTTGGAATATAAAAACTTCGAAATAATCAGATAGATAATCGGGTTAACATTGTTTTTAATTATTACGATTATATACTCGATAAAGGTTCAGTTGAATCTATTTAGGTTAACTCGGTAAATTTAACACAGAAATTTTCAAACATTACCAAGACTAGAAGAAAGTTTTAGAAATTTCGAATTTAGAAACAATCAAAGTATTGTAAAACATTTGAATGGGATTGCTAAGCATTTATCTGACTACAAGTTCTATCTCTGCCAAATTGTATTAGAGAGGCTTGTCCGCACTGCCAGATCTATCCGATAAGACAGTAGCAATGGGTGGATCGAGATGCCATTCTTGCAGTTAGCTATCTGTGAGTGTGGCACTCGAGATGGCGCTGTGGGGCGCATCAGGCATCGACGGCGTGTGCAGAGTGTGCACCACAGGCTTCTCTCGCCCGCTAGTGCACTCACCACTCCTGACTTGTTTCGGTAAACACGCCGAGCTCTCCTTGATCGCCTATTTATATTGGTGCCCTTGGCGTGTTATTCTTCACCGTTTGCTCGGACGCCGCACTCGCTTTCACTAAAGTGACATTGTCCTCTACCATCCACTCGCCGGACTTCTACACCGTTGCTGGATCGCTTCTCTGTCATCTCACCGATGGTCAAGATGATTGCCGCCGCCGCATCTGTTCCTCTGCGACTTCAATTTTCCTCCACCTCGATCTTGGCTCGACGGCTCAAGTAAGTGACCGTTTTTTTACTTTAAAACATCTTACTTAATTTGCCATGCATCAATAGCTCATGGTGGGCTAATGTTGAAATGGGCCCGCCTGATGCCATTCTCGGCATTACCGAGGCTTTCAAACGTGACACCAATTCTAAGAAGGTAAACCTCGGAGTTGGAGCCTATCGAAACGATCAAGGCAAGCCGCACGTGTTGCCCTCAGTGATCAAGGCCGAGGAGAAAATGAATGAGCTTAATTTGGACAAGGAATACTTGCCTATTTCGGGATTGCCCGAGTTCACCGCTGCTGCTGCCAAACTTGCCCTCGGTGAGAAGAGCCCTGTGATTCAGAACAAACTGGTATGTGTCATGATCAACAGTCACTCAATGTATTTCTAAATTATTGTCAAAATCTACAGAACGCAACTGTGCAAGGCATTTCGGGTACCGGTTCCCTCACCATTGGGGCTTACTTTTTGCGTGATTTTCACCCGGGTCCGAAAGATATCTACCTTCCAACGCCTACTTGGGGCAATCACATCCCGCTCTTCAAGCGTGCCGGTTTCAACATAAAGCAATACCGTTACTACGATCCGAAGACCTGTGGTTTCGACTTTTCCGGTGCTTTACAAGATATTGCTAAGATCCCTGAGGGATCTGTGATTCTTTTGCATGCATGTGCTCACAACCCGACCGGTGTTGATCCCAAGGTTTGCTATTTAGTAATTATATATTTATATTTTTAAAATATAAATTTTAACTTTCTTTCTAGCTCGATCAATGGAAAGAGTTGTCCAATCTGATCAAGCAGCGCAAGATCTTTCCATACTTCGACATGGCTTACCAGGGCTTTGCCACAGGTGACATTGACCGCGATGCCTCGGCGGTACGGTTATTCATCGAAGATGGTCACCAAGTGGTGCTAGCGCAGTCGTTCGCCAAAAACATGGGTCTCTATGGGGAGCGTGTCGGTGCGTGCACGGTGACCACCTCTTCCGCGGATGAGGCTGCCAGAGTCATGTCGCAGCTCAAGATTTTGATCCGTCCTATGTACTCGAATCCACCACTGCACGGTGCTCGCATCGCTTCTTTCATATTGAGTGATGCTGCTCTGCGCACCCAGTGGTTGAAGGATGTCAAAGAGATGGCACAACGAATCATCACGATGCGCACTCAGCTTCGTGGTATTCTCGAAAAGGAAGGCTCCACGCGTGACTGGAAGCACATTACCGATCAGATCGGTATGTTTTGCTTCACGGGAATGACCGCTGACCAGGTGGAACGATTGGCGCGTGAGTTCAGCATATACATGACTAAGGACGGACGCATCAGCATGGCAGGTCTCTCTTCCAACAATGTGGCATATGTTGCCAAAGCGATGCACACGGTCACCAAGTAGACCTAGTACACCTCACCAAGCACCATTCTTCGTCAGATCGACCTCTCCTCCCAGTCATTTGTCTCGTGTCTCCTATGTCAATTGCAATTTTCCCTAAGTCCCAGTGATATCTTGCTGTTGCTGCTAATCAAGTTGACTATTTGTACAAGAGCTCTCGTCACTAGATAAACATTCACTTGTTGCCATTGATTTAACTCGTATCATGACCCAGGCCAAAAGCCGACTAAAAGTCATATTTGAACGTTATTTCTGAGATATTCTGAGCTAATGTTTCAAGAAAGGTTTCAAAAAGTTTATTTTATTTCTAATAAATTTATTTGTTAAAATAACACCGTACTGGAATTCTATTTCTTGAAAAGTGTGATACAAGCTGTGTTGAGCGCGAATGGGAAAGTGAGTTGATAATTCTACCTATCACTGAAAAATTGCTTCGCACAAATCTACCCTGTTGGTTGCATCAATTTACGTAATATACATGAGTAAACAATAATCAGATGTCGATAAAGCCAATAATCAACTATTAACCCTCTACAAGCATGATGCACAAGCAGCATGATAAATTGTCAAAATTGATATTGATTACGCGTCAATGTAGGAATGTTATTGTGATGCGAATTGATAATGAGACAAATCTTTGTTATTCGTATGCGTTGTTCGAATACCCATATGGAATCAAGCTAAACACATTGTGACTGTTTTGTGAAATGGTGAGTCACCATTGGTGACAAATGGCAACGCTTTCGGGTGCAATGGTTTGAACTTTAAAGGGATCACGCTACACGTGGTTGAATAGGCGTGGGAGGCGCACCAAAAGGCACGCTATGTCAACTCGGCCAGGTTCACACCTCGCTAGTGATGTGCCGGTGTTGTGTGTTGCACAGTGGCACGGTGCAAACGCGTCTCTGCCTTTGTTTCTCTCACTTTGCATGCTACAATTCGAGGTGGTCCACTTCGCTTCTGTGAAGCTCAGTACCAAATAAACAACGGTAGTAGCTATATAAAGGTGTGGCTTATTTTCATTTAATGTGATAACTTTGCTTTACTTCTACGCAAACGAGTGCTAGGTAAACCACACCGCTTTATCTTTGGTTACGATGCATAGGAGAGAGAGAGAGAGAGAGAGAGCTACGCGAAAGCAGTACGCATCGCTCCCTCTGT